>KI422548.1:74899-89661 GCA_000473375.1 Anopheles culicifacies | reverse complement strand
TTCGAGCGGCGGGTGCTACGGACTATCTTTGGCGGTGTGTGCGATCAGGACGTGTGGAGACGGAGAATGAACCACGAGCTAGCTGAGCTGTTTGGCGATGCAGACATCCTGACGGTTGCCAAACCCGGAAGGATACGCTGGTTGGGGCACGTGATGAGCATCCCGGACTCATGCCCTGCCAGGAAGGTGCTCGTCAGCGACCCGTTCGGCACGAGGCGTAGAAGAGCACAGCGAGCTCGATGGCTGAATCAAGTGGAGTCAGACCAGAGAGATATCGAATGCAGCCGGGGGTGGAGGATTGCAGCCATGGAACGAGTTTCCTGGAAACGGATTGGACATCAGGCCATGTCTATTAGACGTGCTCCCTAGGAGCCTGCAATAAAGAAGAAGAAGAGAGAGCTCCAAAAAATCCAGCAACGCACGAAATGCACTCTAATACGTCCGGTAGTCATCTGCCGACAAGAGTCCTGGACTGTAATGCGCCTGGACATCCTGGAGAGTATTGTGGACATCCTGACGGTGGCTGAAGCCGTTAGCTTATTTCGTTGGTGTAATTGATGAAGATGTCGGACTCAAGTGCAGTCTATCTAAGCCAGGTCGGATGTAGCCTTGGATGAAGGAGTGCAAGCTTGGAACGAGTATCTGGAAACGGATTGGCGTGTATTATATGCACAGCTACTACGTTCAGTAACTTTTCTACATTCTTCGCCGGAACCAATCCAATGTAATATTGCTACAATAAGGGAGGGTGGTCCTAGCTTTGGACATATTATTGGTATTGGTTTTTAGTACCTTTCGCCTTTCGTCCTAGTATTACATTTCATAAGAAACACACACAAATTTAGAGAGCATCTCATTTATAAAACTGTAGATAATACAATACATCAAAACTCCAGCCCGTACATATTTCTCCTGTAAACGTCTAGCAAGAGGAAGCACCCGCGTTAGGGTGCGACGATGAGGTATCATCACTTTGATTAGATTGACTTTCATAACGGTTCTGCAGGTTAGATAATGCGGACAGTAGTCGATTGTTGGCCGCATCTAAGGCTGCAATTTGTTGTCCTTGAGCTTCGATTACCCGCTGCTTGTGAGACAAAACCAGAGACATTTTGTACTGTTCCTGTCGCAATTCCTCCTCCATAGTAAGCAACCTGTAATTAGAAGCCATTACATAAAAATGTACATTGGAAAATGGAACACTAGTTTTGTCACTTGCATGAAAAATAATATCCGGCTCAATCGTTTGCTTGACCTAATGATACATACCTTCCAATTATGCTTCGAATCTTACTGTCACTGTGCTGTGCAACCGCCTCCAGTTTATCGGCATTTTCTTCCGTCGGTTCGGACATTTCCAGCTTTTGACGCATAGAATCCAGTGATGCTTGTAATCGTTGAATTTCTCGCTCGCATTGTTCGACCGATTTGTTGGTATTACGGCGTCTTTTGTTTTCACTTTCCCTTGAGTTGTTGTGATGTGTAGTAGTGGTACCGTGATGGTGTGGCTGCATATGATGAGTTGCACCGAACGTTCTTGCATTACCACTTTCGGTGTCGTCAGTAGAGCTATCGGATAGTGTCCGTGCGCACTCCACCGAAAGCCGTCGGTGATGTCGATTTTGAAAGCTATGATCACGATGACCATTTTGGAAGCCAACGCCGACACTGCCGCCCACTGCGTGACCGAGAACCTCGGATGTATTGTCATCCTTTTTGTACTACAATGAAAACAAAAACGCAGCAGGTAGTGAATAATTGATCGGTCAGCATGCAAGATAGTGTGTAAAATCTGATATGCTGATCAACAGCCTGGTAAATATATGTTCATATTTTGACTATCCTGATGCGGGTACGTTCCAGTCACGAAGGTCAGAAATGGCAAGCCAAAACCTCTAGAGGCTATAGAGCCACAGAAGAAGAAGAAGATTAAAAAACGAGCATGTAACTTACCTGCATCAAAGGATTTGTCCGCGGCATACGATTGCTTCCTACTCGACGTCCATATAGACCGGTGGCAATAGGTTCATAATTATTACCGTTGTTATTTGAACAAGCGTCCCGTTCCATTGAAGACACGTTTGCTGCCGTTAGTGAGTCAAGTTCGTTGTAATTTTCAGATGTGGTATTGCTAAATCGTTCATCGCTGCTCGACTCGCTGTGTATGCTATCGCCGCAGCTGCGGACACCGTGCATGACATTTCTGCTTTGTCGCAATTGCTGATTAGTACGAATGGATCCAAAATATTCGACAGTATCTGGCTGAACGTTGCGCGAATGCACCTTCGCTGGACTATGGCCGGTACCAACTGCCCCAGACAGGGGACCCTTGAACGATGGTATGACATCATATGCACTATCAACGTAATTGTTGTTCAAAATTCTACTAACGCTGCTCTGTTGATATGGCATTTCATGCTCGGTATCGCGACGACCCGTGATATGTGATGTGGTTGCTTGGTCACGATCATTAAACAGCTGCAAATTAATACTTGACGCCGGTAATTCTGCTTTGGTGGTTGTACGCTCATTCAAGCATAAATCAATACCATTTCCTGTGCTGTATCCAATTAAGGTTGTGGTTAATTTGCGTGGCGGTGGCGCCTTATTGGTAACGTACTCTATTCGCTGTTGGCCAGCCAATTCTCCAGGGCTCGAACAGGCCGATTGGTTAGGGATACTTTGGTAGCCCGAACTACAAATGTTCGAAATTTGACCGATTGATACACTACTGCCATTACAGCCAAGAAGACCTTTCGCAGTTGTGCTGGTAGGCTCGCAGCCACCGCCACCGCCGCTGATGCTTGCGCTACGGCCTGATACACATTCGTCTACAGGAGTTTGCTTTTGCTCATCGGCGTAGTTCAGCAGATCTTCTAAATCTTCTAGACTCATTGGCATTTTTGACGGGTTGGTTGTTACCGCGGTTCGACGAGGGGGCACATATGACGATATGGTTGCGACACTGGAGTTTTTCTGTGGAGCTGTGGTATAAGTGCACTGTGCATACTGCTGATCTCGACTTGTTTCCGTATGTGGAATACCTAGATTAAGGGCATTCTTTTCTAAATTGCTATGATCAGAGGCAGGACTTAACAAACTTTGCTGAGATCCTTTCTGATTCCAGTTGCTAGCGATGTAATGACTGTAGGAAAGATTCTTCAACAAAGGTGTGGGACTTTTTCGATTGAAAGGATTAGTCGGATCTATGTCAATCTGGATAAGATTGCTGTTCGTCGCATTGGGTGACATTTCATTGATTTCACGATCCAACCCTGTAGGCTTGCCTCCAGTAAACATATTCTCACCAACGGATACACTTGTCGTGTAATTGCTATATCGTGGCAATGTACTTGCCCGTACATCACCCTGCAGATTGTAAGCTTTTTCCTTTTCGTTCCGTAAACTATTCGTTGCCAAATTGTTCGCAATGCCGCCCGACGTAGCCCCAGCAGTAGTTGAATACGTTCGCAGACTAGTGCTACCGACAGTGTTCGTTCTGGTGTTACCGTGCTGAGGATGATTGAAACTATATTTGTTCGTTGCCACGGTACTGAGCCCACTATTGTCTGGCACACCATTAAGTAGTTTTAAGCTGGTAACTAATGAATTGTTCGAAGCTTCCGTTGAATTATGCAATGAACCATTCGATGAATGATTAGCTTTCGACGAGAGCATGTTCTGTGGTGCGACAGTGTACTCGTTGGACCTACAAATGCTTAAATCTTTGCTAGAATATGTGGACGATACGGCACCCAGTTGATTGCTTCGCAATGTGCTAGTTTTGGTCACATAATTCTCCTGCTTTTGAGTGTACTGCAATTTTCCTTCACATTCTCGATCTTCTTCGGTTTGTGCGTTAGTGTAATTAGTTTCCTTTGCTTTCGTTATCGATTCTAGTATAACTGGCAGTGGATGAATTTCGAGTTGTTTTTCCGCCGATAGCTTCAGCACTATTTCCGACAGTAAGCTATGCAAAATGGACAGTTGTTTGCCTTGATCTATGCACCCGGACCAGTCAAGGAAAGTATCCTCGTTACTACAATCGGTACATGATATATCGTAGAGGAACTGCTTCATCCGGGGAGCTTCTTGCTCAAGAAAATCGTTCAAAAACTCCATGAAGTTTTCTTTGCCTTGAAAGCGCGTAAAGTTTGCCAACGTTTGAAGCGTCTTAGCAACCAGGGTCAAATTACGTGTTGCGCGCGGAGATGGTAGCTCGTTTGTTATGTTAAACAAGCTTGGCGACAATATGGCCGGGCACAGGAAGCGCAGAAAAATTGAGGCACTTATCAAATTATCGGCCATGTCTTCACGATTTAAATCCTGCAACCTTTCACGAAATGTGGCGAAACAATCACGCAATTGAACCGGGAAATTGCGACTGCTTTCAGAAATTGCTGTCCATACTGATTTGACTGCCCTTCGAAGGGCCTGCTGTTGCCGTGACAATGAGCCATTCACCTTCGTAGGATCCACTTCACAGTCACGATCGGAGGCAATGATCTCCGCAATCGGTATAGACAGCGTGTCCTGCAGATACTGCTCCCCGATGAGCTTCAGGAAAGCTTCCATGCTTTTCGTGGCAAGCGAATTACCACGAAACGTTAATCGTTGGTCGTCTACACGTAGTAAGTCTAGTGCAACCACATCGGACAAAAAAGCGGCAGCCATTCCTTGAGAATGCATTAGCAGGACTAGTGCTTGTCCTATGTCCTCCTTAGCTTTAACGCCAATAATTGGCTCGATCGCTTCACACACTTTTTTGTAATTTTCCTTCAAAAAGCCTTGAAAGTCCTTATACGCATCCAACGGTAAGATGTCTATCGATTGATATCGACATTTGATTCTAAGCGTTGGTGTTGGATCTTTGGATGTGCTTTTAATAATGCTGTCATGCTTCTCCATTACAATTTGGTACCAATCTTCGGTAAATGTACGGGCAGTTACTTTTTCAATAGGGATCGTGACGGACCCAATCAGGACATGCTTGTCGCGTTTCTTCTTCTTATCCGCTTCGCGGAAAACGTTCACGGTGATGGTGTTTGCTCCTGGGACGTCGGGAAAATCGAAAAATTCACCCCAAAACAGCAGATCTGCTCGCAGCTTCACAGACGTTCGGCCGTACAAGGTTTTGTCGAGGTAAATTTCACAGAAATATCGCTTCTTGGGTGGCAGCGATTTTGCCTCGTAAATCCACATCTTCAGTGAGTTATCCAGACGCCGAATGGTGTGTTTGTTGGGAGAAACCGATTTCCGCAAGCTGTATATCCACAAATCACGTTCCTGGCGTGTGCCGCAGCTGTAATAACGTTCGCCGCGGGCGATTCCACGCACTTGAAAGCAATGACGTCTGCCAAGTACAGATGCGTGGACCGGTACTACCTCGATCATGCCGCTACCGGATAGATCAATAGTAGACATCACGGTATGATTCGACAGCAGGCTTTCATGCGATCTAGATCCTCTGATACCTCCCTGGCCACGTTTGGAACGGTCCAGCTTGATGACCGATTTGGTCCGTTTTAGTGGTATTGATCGGAACGACCTAAAACGATATATCAAATGACAACAACTAAACGTTAAACGACGCTTTTGATAAATTGGAAGCTCGCGACCAACACTCCACCTTTTGGAAAAAAAATTCGTAAATCTGGATGTTGATTCCACCTTTTGGCCCATTACAGGCGTGTTCGGAGCTGATCCTCGACGGCACGCCTTTTCGTATGAAGTATCTAGAGCGAGAAAGAAAACATATCCCATGATTAATACACATCATATTGATACTGAACTAATCATTAGTTTTGTTGAGTGCAAGAGTTATTGCACGAACGAACTAAAAATAGGACATTTTATTGGGATCCTGCGTTTAGATCACATTGTATTTTTTATTGTTTCTTTTTTACTGTGTTTATACAATTTGCTAAACAACAAATGAGCCAAAATTGGGAGAAAAAAAACCTCGCACACCGACGTATGGACCTTTTTCCCATCTTACCTGAATGTACAGCATTTTCCTCCTCTTTTTCATCCTTGCACAAGACAAATATATCCCTTAGCTTCTGATCCAGCTTTGTCGGCTGTTCCAGTATTTGACACAAACGATCGTAATCCAGCTCTTTCACCGGCACCTGAAGAAGGCTTGCATTGGCTGCGGATTGATCGACACACTTAGACGTAAGGCTTTTCAGCAACGAATTGCTTCTTGAAAGCTTAGTGGAATGCGTGCGCCGAATGAAGCTCAGCGATTTTTTCGGACTGAACATATGCGCCATCGTCGCTGGTGCGGCTGGTTCGGGCGACAGTCCCATCAATAGACTGCCAGAGTTCTTAGCGTCGAACAAGCAATCGGACGAAATGCGTGGTGTGGAATGGAGCAAAAACGAACTCTTCGCCGACATAGAACTGGCAAGGGACATATTTTGGGGCAATGTTTTTGATTTGTCCTTTGTTGCCACCACCTGTACTGAATTGCTTGCCAGAGGTTCCCTTTTCAACAAACCATAGATGACACCACTCCGGCATGGTGGTATGGACTCGGTCGCTGTTTCACTATCATTCGTTAGGTTAGAGGATAAGATGTTGGGACGGCTTCGCGACTGCCCCATTCGAATTGGCGTGGATGTGTTAGATTGATGGTGACGGGGCGTCGGATGTTGATGGCACTTTGTTTCGTCGTCATCTATGTTAACGCTAGCGTTTAAAACCACTCCGTATCGTTTTAATTTGTTCTCTTGATCGTTAGCACCGACTAACGGCGGATCAACATTGTCATGGGCCGACTCATCCATACTCCAACCAAAACTGCATACACTCAGGTCCGGATGGTATATACTTTCCATAGAAACCTGCTTGATTTCATTTGGTGAGGATGATTCTGCACGAGCGTGATTTTCACACTTCTCAGCAGCAACCGTATTTTCCATGTAACCATCTTTGCACTCAGTGCCGCCTCCCGATGACAGGCCCGTAGTCGTCAATGGCACATAAAATGTCGATCTTCTACGCGTCGAATCCGCCGATGAGGAAAACGATGTGTCCGAAGCCATATGTATAACTGCGACTTATTTTGTTCCGTATAAGTTGTTCTAATGTTTGCTAAGCGACACGATAACTCCGTCCCAATGACACACTATATTCACTATCGTGCGATAAGCCAATAAATCGAGAATCGTAATGAGTCTTCTGCATTGAAGATAATCTATGAGTCATCACGAATACCAAGCTTATACTGGTCAACGGTAATTCAAATGTTTCCTAATTATGAATCATGTATGCTCGGCGTTGAAAGTTCTTCATGCACAATTCCTTATTTATCCTTCCCTTTTCCGTACTCTCATATGATTGACGACTGCGACAAAACATAAGCATTAAAAAAGTCCTCCACTTGAAACGATCCAATCCGTTCACGCACACACTTCGGTTAATAGACATTCAGCCATGGAATTTTGTTGATATGCTTGGGGTTATGAAGCGCACTCACTTCACCAAACAGCGCACAATGAACGTGCGAAAGAAATGCAGGATGCCAAATGAAGTTGTGGCAGCATCTGTGATTCGGATCGTGATGCACGGAATGTTGATCACTGGACGTAGTTAAAACACTTCCATTCGTATACACCATTGTTTCACATCTTTACGCACAATTCCTATAGTGTCACAAGCTGACTAAACAACAATATTACACGAACGATTATTGAATACGCGCAGGCAACCTAATCTGCCCCAGCAGCTCGAAGTTTCACTGCCTTGGAACGAAATGCTGAACAACAAGAAAGCAGTATGCTTTCGTTTGCTATGCTGACATATGTTTCCTTCTTGCTCTCTATCTCTATCTTGAAGTATGCCCGCATTTATAACTGTCCTGTTCTTTCTTCTTGCTTATGCTTACGCATTAACAAAGAATAATGCAGGGTTAGTCGCTGTGCTATTCTTTGGATTGAATGTTGCACATTGTGTAATTTACCAATTCATAATGTGTACACAAGAGTTTCTAAACAACAAGTACTATATTTGTGAGAGTTTTGATAGAGTTCCATTCTGTTTCATTTAAGATCGGAATAGATCTTTTTTTACCATCAAATCCATTTTGTAGGATCTCCAACATCAACAGATCTCTGCAATCAAACATGTTCTTCTGAGAAATTCATTTTTTCTCAATAACCCTGCACTGTATGTTACGCACACTACCGCACACTGCAAATGGTTAAGCTGATTGTGCAGGCGCATAGAAACGCATGACATTCACAATGCGCCATTTTGGATGCCAGTTTGACATTTAATGCGTGGTTTGTTTACAAACAGTTAAGAAGATAGGCTAATATCATATTTCAGAAATATTTACGACACACCGACGTACCTCTTTTCAGGCATAGTTTTGCTATCTAATAATTCTCATTCAATTGCAAATGGATTGCCTCATCCATCATGCTGTGCTCGTTTTTGGAAGCTGATTGTTAATGCGTGTGGTGTATGTACCTTATAGAACCGTTCAGTTACTATTCCGCTTAATAATGGGTAACGGTCACCGGGAGTATCGATAACCAAAAATGACTCGGCAACTGCAAAAGGTATAAACCTATACCTTCCATTTCCCGTTCCCTTGCTTCTTCAAATGCTATTAGGAACCGACTCTCTCTGACTTTCCTGTCCAATTCGTTCATTTGTAGTTCAACAGTCACTTCCTAAAATAAGCCAGGTACATTTCCAGCTACCTTATCCAGTAGATAATGTGTTTATGTGCCAGATTTGAATGAAACTTTCACGCTTTTCGACAGCTTTAACTTGTCTGAATAAAGCGCATACTATATGGCTACAAAGTACACAGCACAAAAAAGCCAGTTAACTTAGCAGGTATGCCTCTCAAAAGATGTTGAGAGCTTATTTATTGCCAAATTAAACAGACTAAAAAGTTATAGCCAGGTTGAAGAAAAGGAAAAGGAAGGGACAAAATGCAATTACATAAACAAGCAATTTAAATCAAGAACAGTATCGAATGTATCATACAACTTCTCCGTTTTCTAACCACGTGAGGTCTGGGTCTGCCATTTCTGAACTTCGGTGACTTGAGTTTACTCAGTCCTGCGTATGGTAGAATGGTCCGAATGGGTTTCGAACCATGGGAGGACGCGGTCCGAATGGGATTTGACCCACGGCCCGTGGTGGGAAGGCCCGGTACCGATACAAGTCTCCCATTGGGCCGCCCCAAATCCAAAAATAGTGGTTCCATTCTGTTGGTTGAACCAAACTGAATAATTGTGAGTCTTTTTGCCGTACACATTGAAGGTTATTTATATCACTCTGGTGGATTACCGAAGAGAAAAATCGTTGTCCAGTTTAGCAATATATCTTGATGACAAATTTCAAACAACACAAATGAAACAAACTGAAAACAATTATGCTTTGCATTATGGTAGCAGATTCAATGCAAGTCTTTCATTATAAACTATATGTTTAAGATCGGAATATTACTGTACAAAGGTACACCCATGAATTGAACAAGTGACTAAAGCGACGATGGGCATGTTTCGCCAGAAACTGAAAGGCGCTAATTTACTTAATCTAATTGTGTCTCTCACTAACTACGAAAAGATTTATCTACAATAATGATTAGTACATACCACAATCATCAGAGTTTAGAGTCCCTGATTTAAACAGCCTATAGAACAAGCATGCGCAAACTGTTTTTTTTTGTCGACTGACGCAATTCAACGCACCGAGTATAAAATAATCACATTTGTCGAAGCAAATCTCAGACAATTCATGATAGTTCTAGATTTTTGCTTTTAAATTTTCTACCTTTAAGTTTCTTCCCAACATCCAACGCACATGTTAAGGGGTATTTGCTGTTTTTTCTACACGAGCAACAGTGTCACACATCACGTCTTCACTCGCACACGACTGATTTACACATTACAATTAGATTATGAGGGGGTTGGCCGCTCACTGTGACTCAAAGACAATGGCAGTAATGTATGTGAGATCATTCTCTCCCAGGGAACAAACCTACCAACACAGATGAAGGTTAAATGAACCAACCCGAGTTTACCGTTTCGTGTAAAGAATTATAAGCTCGTTTCTTATGGGATGTAAATAAATATAGGTACATAAAAACATGAGAGTGTGGCAAAAAATTCACATCGTGCGTTCAAGTGTTCTTTACATCAATAATTAGCTTGATCTAAGTTATATCCAAATGAACGACACAGAAGCGATGCTCTTTAGAAAAAACATTAACATACAGTTGGAATGGTAAGATCGTTACCACGAACACAAGGCAAGTTTTTCATTGACTTTTGAGAAACATTGAGAAAAAACTTACATTTCAGGAAGTTTTTCCTGAATAAATGGTAATATTATTCAACAGCAAATATACATTTCAATAGCTTCATTGATTCTTTTATGGCACTGTTACTTTGATCGATTGTGGCTTCCTTGGCATGTCTTTAAACTCAACAGGATAATCAGTCCTGCCTACAGAGCGGCAACAATCGAAATGGGATTTTGAATAGGTCCTACTGTGTAAGAGACTGCTGTTAAATTTTAATAAATTCAAGATGATGATGATGAGTCTCCTCGCAAACCCCGAGACACGATTGGGCGGATTGAACGAAACGACGAATGCATTTAATCCCGACCAATCATGTACTACCCCCTAGCTTACATTCACCGAAAATCGAAACTGTTCAAGATTCTTTTAAGTAACTTTCTCAGTATCTATTCTCTGTTCTCTGTGCAAAACTTGATGCTGTTATGTGAACCTCATTTTTAAACTTGTACTACATATATTAAACCAAATTATAGTTTATGCTGAAGCGACGCATAGACGCTGGCGATGGATGGAGTTTTCGGGGAACAGACCACTCCAACTAGTTTGTTCTCGAGATGACGTCATGTCAACGGCACTTGTCTGTATGCGGGTACGAACCTGGGACAACTGACAGCCCACTGATTGCCCAAAATAATTTTCTAATGGTCTCTATAATGGTCTGGAGAATATCTACTAAATCCATCGATTTGTTATACGACCTCCGTGGATTGACGAATTTCACAGCCTAAAGCCCATGATCTGATCATACTGCTTCAAGCAATACATCATTTTCCTCAAGTAACGAATACCATTCTTCTTCAAAGATTGCCATAAACCGATTCGTTGTTTAGCCATTATTTTAACACAAGTAAAATCAGCAGAGAGATTATTCCAACCAAACTTTTATATTTCTTATTATCAATCAATCAATCAATCAATCTTAGCATTTTTGTTACCAGGAAAACTTCATTGTCGTAGTGCCAATGGCACCCATCATGACCCCATTATTGTGTTGCAAATAAATACAAGTCGAGCAGGACCCCTGGCGGCGGTGGCCTTAAAAGCAGAAGCTTTATTATAAATCTAAATTATTTGTCGCAGTAAACTTGACTTTTACAATACGGTATATGCCTTCATACTCGGGAATAAACTAAAAAATAAACTTGCCTAAAGGGAAATTCGTATGGCTATTACGAATTAGTATTTCGTATACTATTTTGATGTTCTCGTAAGTTTTGGTAATCCTTACCTATATTGCAATGGAAAATTCTTTGCGCGTAATGATCGGGATCTTCGTCCTGTTCTTCAATTACTGTTGGTTGGGCTGATTTCCATGGAGTAGACATACATCGTGGCGTAAAGCGATTCCGGGAGAAGTCATGCGGCGAAGGTGGCATAGGCTAGATGCAAGAAACACAATATGCATAAGTTAAGGTAACACTGATATCTGAATTTGCTATTGTTATTTTTGTCTTCATTAGGCATTATAGTAGTTCACAACTCCCTACATCAGGGTTGTTTGAATGAACGAAAACTCTTATTACAGTAACAAGTCATATATAATACAACAACAAATATATATTGCATGTACTTACGGTAATATCATCTCTACAATAGGTGGTTAGCGTATGCTCGTCTTGCAATAATATACAATATTGTGCATACCAATGCTCGTCTGATACGTTGATTAATGCATGCTGTGATTCTGAAAAATGGAACTCAATGATTAGGGATGTAAATTGTTTAAAGTCTTGAAAGACATATTAATTGCGTCATAAAAAAAAAGGCGAGCAAAGCTCATTTATGCCAGACAGTGCGTGATATTTCTTCTTTCTTCGTTATTTAAAAAAGTTTGCCTCTAGGCAGTGGTCAAGTACCATAACTAGGGACATAACTATTTTTTTGCGAATAACAAATAAAATGAATAGATGGATGAAAATGGTGTTCTGCAAAGTTGTAGGCAAAATAAAAAAAAAAGTGTCCCATATATTATCAACATCATATTGTTCGTAAACGATTATGTGCGGTTCAATCGTAGTTAAAGAGCAGAGGTGCGTAGCAGTCACGGGCATGTGTTTACCTACGGTTTTAGAAATTCGCGACGCACTGGAAGTGACCCTCATCGCATATAGGGCAATTTATTTTGCTTCTGCATATATTTATAAGTAATGCATTTAGATATTTTGAAAGTTTATTTTTGTAGCATTTGACATTTGAAGTGAGATCGAAGTGAAATAATACAGTTCAAAATGTATGAAATTTAGTTTGGAAATTATTGGGATAAATGCATGTCAGGTTTCACTGAACATTGAAAAAAACAGTTTTAAAAATTTAACGATAGTTAAATTAATGTATGCATTACTCGAGGGCCATTTCAACCACCTGCAAGCTTTATCGGATTTTAAAACTATTACTTTCATTAAAAATGACAAATTTTCCTAAGTGCTATAGTTTTGTTACTGACTGTATTAAATAATAATTATCATAAATGATAGGCTATAGACCCTAAGCAAGATTTTAAAATTCACTAGATCTGTTCACATCAACATCAATACTCTTCTGGGAGAGTAGGAGTAACATACGCCAGCAGACGAAAACAAATATCATGTACCACCACGTGTTCCCATTATCCTTGAGAGACTTCAGTACTAACTTGATCAGAAGCCTAAACACCGTCAAAAAATTTACAATTGTATTCTCTTTGAGCATACTCACAAGCAATCCTGCTTCGGAAAGTACCTAATATACTATTTAGCATATCTAGAAACCTGATGCACAAAACAGACCAATTTTCTCAGACTGACATGGTTTTTCATATGATATTAGAGGAGTAGCCACATTATTTCATACAAACACCGTCTGTATGCCGAATACCAATCGTGTAATGACGTATATTTTCATGCGCCGCTTTTCAATTGAGAAGGCTAAGATAATGCGACTACTTCGATAATAGCATATGAAAAACCGTGTAATATACGTATTGATACAACCAAATATGTTGAACACAAGGACGCAGCAATCTCTGACTTAGATATATCATGACTTTGGCATCTCTCTTTCTTCCTTCCAATTTCGACTTTCTTACTCTTCTACTTTCTAAGATTCGTCTTCTAACTTTATCCGACCTACCTTCCCTATCTCCTCTATCCTCTGCTTCTTTCGATTCTCTTTGAGAATTATGTCAAGGCATATTGAGTTCTCTGGCTTCTGTAGTTAATTATTACATTAAACGAACAAACAATTATAAAGCCAACAATTTAAAAAAATAAATAATTATAATTATGTATGCTGGAGAACGATAGCAATGAATACCAGCATTCTAAACGATAATCGTTTTTATTGCTATTTGCCTAGCATTTTAGGACGTGCATGTGTAGAACAATTAAAGCCTTCTTACTATTGTTCAGCACGTTTTATTGATAAAATTCCAACATCGAAGGCGATCCTTTCGTTTTCTTTCATCTCTTACTCTTACTCTTTCACCTCTGAAAGATTTTGGTTCGGCATGTCGACCTAGACTAGACTCTGTAGGAGGAAATGGTCTGATTTGGATTTGTTGTCGTTCCTGTCGTGCAAAAACGCGACTAGCAACTAACCTGCATCAACGGTATAAGCCGTCTTGTAGCGTAACCTGCAACCTGACTTCAAAGATGGGTCTAACACCAACATTTGAAAAGATATTATGGAGTTCAACGCCGTCATAGGGTACGGTTTGCTCCGGTGATACCTCTTCTTGACTTAACGTTCTCTGCAGGTCATTTCGGCCACATAACGGCTTACTAGACCTACAGGTACCAAGAGGTTGGAACGGTCCGGATAGGATGCATCCTGCCGAGTGAAGACCAGCGTCGTTTTCATCTTTTCTACCAGATTGCCTCGCTCCGGTAATTAGGAAGGGATATGAAGAAAAGAAAAGTAACATAACGCTGGCCGTCGGAGAAGTCAAATGAAGTGAGACAGACCTTGGAGAGAAGTAAGATCAGCTGAATCGGATGAAAAAAATCACGTTTGCCATGAAAACACAATCCTTGGCCATACGGTTTAATCTCTTTGTCAATCCTGAACAGACGCCTACAACACTGTATGCATTTTCCATTTGGATTGCAATTCTAAACGTTAAATCATCTAAGGCCAATCAAGCTTCCTCCTTTACGCACTTGAAAAACCCCTTGCATGAGAAATGAGTCATTTGAGAAAGCTTGAAATGACTTCAACTTGGTCGTTTATTGTTGTTAGTTTACCAATGAAAAACAATAGAAACTCCATATAAAGTATATTCCAGTAGGAACCTTTTACAAAAGCTTCTCTTCTTCTTTATTGGCCTGCTCCTATGGAGCACGTCTAATAGACATGGCCTGATGTCCAATCCGTTTCCAGGAAACTCGTTCCATGGCTGCAATCCTCCACCCCCGGCTGCATCCGATATCTCTCTGGTCTGACTCCACTTGATTCA
>KI422548.1:7826-74024 GCA_000473375.1 Anopheles culicifacies | reverse complement strand
TAGAGGACTACCGGCCGTATCAGTGTGCGATATATAGCGCATTTCGTGCGTTGTTGGAGTCTTCTGGATCTCAGGAGTTTGTGGAGCCCATAGTAAGCACGATTCCCCTGAACAATAATGCGCCTTCGGATTTCGCGGCTTACGTTGTTATCCGAAGTTACGATCGTACCAAGATAGCAGAACTCCTCTACTACCTCAAGATCGTCGCCGTCAACCAAACATGCTTACAAAAGCATTTAAGACGAATAATAGAAAAGAATGAATAACACCTGTTAATAGATGTTAATCACATTATCGATACACGTTTTCTATAATTGCAACAACTTGAATGAAGTTGCCAATGTGGTAATGTAGTTGTCAATAAAAAATATAGATTAATCTAACCATTCATAAATGCGCCACGAGCATTTTATGTTATGAAAGTCTACGAACTTCTTATCTAGGTTTACAATCTATGTTATCTCCATCCTTTTGAGCACGTCTATTAGTATTGACACATTTTTTCTGCCAAGCCCTATAATCCGTCCTTGTTATGAGAGAACTGTCCGGGAAGGTTTTTAGTGCCGGTTTGCAATCCTATCGTGTAAAAACACAATTACAACTACCCCATCCGATCGCCCTATTTGTAACTATTAAGTCACTTTCCCATGAGAGGATAAATTGGCACGAGTAAGTGAATTTCTCATGAATTGGTTGTTCAAGTTCACATGCCCAATATAACCATGGTGATTTTTAACAACTTTTTTGATGATGTTATAATTTTGCACTTTGGCACGGTTGGCATTTTATAAAATCCATGCAAGTTTCATTAGAATTTTAATAAAAAGACTTTTACAATCTTATTTTTGTCGAAACGTAGTGTTGTTCTTAAACCCATGTTTAATAAAAATTGAATTCGATTTGAATGCACTGCATAAAAGATCATGCCTTTTCGATAGGATCTAAATCGTATCACCATAAATGGCGAATGTTTTAAACAAACAATAAACCTTAAATAAGCTAAGTTATTTTTCCATCGGTAGGTGATAAGATCGCAGATTGTATCTACTGTACAACAAATACTAGTGCAATTTTTCACACATACAACATGAATGCAAAGGATTGAAAAGCTAAAACAGAAGTGAAACATCAAGTGATAAATGCAATGGTTTCTGAAGAGAAACTGACTCTATTACCTCTTCGGAACATTGTATATTTATGTACTAAAAATTAACAAAGGTAACAACCACACATCCCGGGTGTAAGCTTGGCTTAGAGCGATGGGTCATTTTTTACGCCCCAATAAACTCACCGTATAACTGGGTCGTTTCTTCTTACAAAAAATAGATCATTTTTTATCGCTAGGAAATGGTTGAGCTGGTTAAGTTAAATGTTTTCGGTACAACATATCGTAAACAATTGATAGCGATAGTATATAGTAACTGCTTCTTTTCATTGAATCATTAATGTCCAATCATTGCACAAATTCAAAAGCCGCTCAAATGACGATGGATTCCCAAAAATTCCATACAGCGGGGTATAAAATTAGCTTACAGTCACTCATACTACAACAAAAGGTTAGTGGCACAATGGTGAAAAGATCCAATGCTCCGTTAGTTATTCTCGAATGAGAGAAAGGGAAAAAAGCTATTCGAACCTATGAAGCGTGACACGATTTGTTGCCGATGGTGTTCTTAATCTTGTCTTTGCGCATTGTCTTCAAGCAGTTATCATTTTTTTGTTTTGTTTTTAACAACAATTTTGTTGAAGCTAGAGTAATAAGCACGTTGGAAATCATAATGTTGGACGTGAATAAACTTTGAAATGCACTCAACAAGTAAACAAACAAACAAACATTAAAACACAATTAAATCTTCTGCTTCGTACGGCATTAAACCATTTAAATTGCTTAATCCATGTTGTAATGGATTGCATTTACGTTTAGACATAGTGGAAAATTTTTGTTTACTCCCAATTGTAACTTTGTGTAGAACTGTTATGAAACAATTGCATTATTGTCCCAATGTTCCCTAAGAATGAGTTCAACGTAAATGTAAGTACCGTTAAGATATGAAACAATTCGGCTTACCAAAGATGTCTAGCCAGCCCTCTAGCCTGGATGGGAATTTGATGGAAACGAGGCGATTATTTGCAGGCGAGGTACGGGGCATTGTCGTCATCTTGCTGAGTTAGCCGTACAGATTCACACATACTAATTTCCACTCGCATCCGCTACCTTTCACAATTAGCTGGGCGTGAAGTTAAGTTTATATTATGGAACTGCCATATGCCAGCAACACGGTTCACCATATACGGTACGTACGAGAAATTCACCAGGTAAACATATTTTCATCTCCATGCATCGTGTAGTACTACAGCAACTAAGTATTATGATCTTACTTTCGGATACACAATAATGCCACATAAACAAAACGGAAAATGCATTTGGTTTTGTTAACCGCTCTGACCAAGCGATGTACACTGAGAAAACGTTGCTTTCAGTTTAACTAGATTAGTGTACAGACACGCCAAAATACATTAAAATCACTTCACGTAACGAAAAGGCTCTCAGCACAGCACCGAAACAAACACATCACATTCCTTCCGCTTACTGGGCCAATGTTGTTACTCCAGGGTTATCTGAAGCAGTGAAAGATCACCCCTCTTCAATATTAAGGTGCTTTTCAACAAGCCGCAAACTATGTGCTGCGTGACAGCGCAACATACGGAACGAGAAAAAGCTTTTCGCTCACAACTTGACAGAACGGTCCAAATCGCAGCAAGCTTGCGGTGTATTTAAAATGAGCGAGGTGTATGCTGAGACAGAGTGATATTTGTAATAATTAGATTGTTGATTATCCCGGGAACTCGGGACCGGTCACATGCAGGTTCATTGATTTTCATCGATTTTTTGTTTTGTACAAAATTTCTAATTTAAACTGGGTATAATTGAAACAAACGACGTGATTCGATGAATTACGGAAACATGCGTTTCGTTCAAAATGGAAATGTGCGTCCGCATTGTTGAATTGCTTTAAATGTTTTCAATGTATTGTTTTTGCTGCTAAATATCTAAATTAGGTCTTTGTCGCTCGTATTAAGTGTGTTTCTTATTTGTCGATAACAAAATATGTTAAAAGACATATCTAAGAACCAAATTTTTTTATTTTAAATTTTTTTTTTCAAATTTTAAACCTTGCTCCAAATAGAGATTTTAAAAGTTTTCTTACGGATTGTGTTGTTGAAAGTGATAAAAAAAAATATGTTACGAAAAAATATGTAAGCAGCAAAAAAATAGAGCGAGAATATATCAAATAATGAACTTTTACTTATATACATTTCAATTTTGAATGAATTGCATAGTTCCAATGAAACTCTTCTTCTTCTTCTTCTTATTTTATTGCTCTAGAACCTCGATATGTCTTGGCTTGCCGTTTCTGGCATCCGGGACTTGAACCCAACTTGTACCCAGGCTAACAGGAAACTCAGTTCTGCATACGGGGGAACGGCCCGAATGGGATTCGAACCTCGGTCCTGTCCATTAGAAGACCGACGCCGCTATCTCCTTGGCTACCAAGCCGGTCCCAAAACACGGGAAGTATATAGCTCAATAAAATCCTGAAGATTTTTGGAAACGAATAAGGTATAAGTGTATGAGCATTTTATAAGTAACAATATTTAACTGGCCAACCGTTGAGGTAATATATATATATATATATATATATATATATATATAAAAGGCCGATTAATGAGATCAGTGTGTTGCATGACAAAGAGACTTTAAACGTTTTCCACATAGATAGCGAGATAAATCAACACGAGCGATTCGGTGGCCGAGGATATAGCGGACCCACTCTTCAAATGGTAGGACCGGGGCTCGAATCCCATTCGGACCGTTCGCGCAGGACAGTCCTATCTTGTTGCGGATAAATTAAACTTACGGAAGCCAAAAATGGCAATCCAAAACCTCTTGAGGTTGAGCTATTCTTTCTTTCTTTTAATTATTTCTAGCACCGCAAAATTTCGAGTAGTTGTTTATTAATCACTAAAATACATTTAGTAAACAGAGAAAATGAATCTGCTAGCGTATAACAAAGAGTTGTTTAGAAATAAAACAGAATTCCCCGTTCGATATCGTATTCACCTGAAATGTGGAGCATAGCATTTATTTCTATGTAGCAGTAAGTATTTCCTAATTGTTTGTTCCCCACTTTCCTTTCAACAATTCATACCATGCACATTTCATAAAATATTTTTAATATTTGACTGCATGTCATCATATCAATTAACCACCAGAAATCATTGTTTCACATAGAACCTAAAATTCGTTTTGGGTGGCGCCTCACATGCACATATTACACACTTCAGAATTACTGATGACGACACGACAACCTGCAGAATGCGCGCGCAGCTCCATATACACACTATATGCAAACTACATAGATGGCTTTGTTTCAGCACAACGTAATGCGTAACAAGCGGTTGTCTGTAAGGACTGGTCCAACTAATCAACACAATACAAACATTTATGATATTTTACTTTTGGACTATCGACATGTGAATTAAATTTATATGGCAGTCATACAATACAGTTCTGTGTTATCCCTTTTGTCCAATAGTTAGCAATTTTATATCCTTTTTTGCAAAATGATGATAGAAGTTTAATGAGCCACAGGTCTACATTAACTTGCCACTAATAAGCTTTCCTTGTCTTGTTGCATTTTAATGTTGTTGTTCGACAAAAATCTTATTCTCCTGCAATGTGCATATATCAGACCTACAGTTGCTCATGTGCATAGCAGAATGTGTACTGTACGCCTGTATAGTTTTTATTTATATTCAGAAATTATTGTTTTACAGCCATTGCAGCACCGCTCTTACTAACCGTCATTCAACTCATTACTATTTCCTTTATATGCTTATATTGTGGTATAAAATCGTGTTTTGTGTAATCAACATGTTTTCCCTTGCGCCGTTTGCACTGCGCATTTTAGAGGCAATCCATGTTATGTTTTGTTGTATCCAATTATGCCGTGCACTTTCTGAGATCGCTCGTTATTAAATATTGCTGTTTATTGATGCTTCATACTCTTCCTGTATGCTTAGTTGTGCACAAATATACCTCATATACTTTTTCACATAATACCACATATTTAGTGTTATAAGATTTGAATAAGTTGTCTCTTACACGGTATGTATTGTTGGTTTTATACATGTTTAGCATCGCAGTGTCCTAATTCAACTTTCAACTGATAAACCAAAATGAATCCTACTCTGCGAATGCTTCAAGTGCTCTCATGCTTTGATGTAGAAGACGACAATCTGAAGGAAAATCGTTACTATTCCGAAATTGCTCTCGAACCCACTGGACCAAAGGTGAAACAACAGGCTGGAAATGTTGCATCTTTTCTCTGTATCGTTATACATAAACCATCACATACAATACCATTTTTTCAACATTTGTTCCCGCCAAACATTACATGTGCAGTAATTGATAAAAAAAGAAGAACTGAACAAAACAACAAATATGAAATAAAAACATACATGTAATTATACATCTGATACTAACAAAAGCCTTTCCTGATGATTCCAATATTTCAAACTCGTTTTACATATTATCTTACAATCTACGTAAAAAAGTGTGTGTCGGATTGGAAATTCTCCACTTTGCAATTGTCTTTATGAAATTTTGCTACTGCCAATCTTGTCCATTTTGCTATCGAATGCACATTCCCTCAATAGTATGCAACAGTTCGATCGGGAGCCCAGGAGATTCGATCACTAGGCATACTCGTTTGCCAGAAGTATGTATAGGTCACGGCACTGTTCATGTGTTGTTCAACAACTTTCTGTATTGTGTACAAGGATGATTTACAATTTTGACTGCCGTTATTACAGTGCACGGTACAGCGCTCCATACCGAATATTGTTCGTCTAAACAATCATGCTACCAGTATTAAACATGTCGTTGCTGTTCAAGCCGCAATTTTTTCGTGCATCATCACCGTGAATGCAGCATTGTTATACTATTTTTCAATTTTACTACATTAAAATTTGTTCCTACAATCTATTATGTGAGTGTCTCAACAGAAATGAAAAAAATATGTATAAACATCCACTTCTTGTCTGCTTCGGAAAATGCAACAAACATTCTGTTTAATGGTTCGTAGTATTTGTTTTATACACTAAACCACTATGATATTCACTATCAGCATATGGCAACATGCTGATCAGCATATTTTTATTTTTTTTACATTGCTCGATCCATTCTATTCACCTGATTATTCCTTCTGTCTGGTATTATTGATTGCACAAATAAAATTTCCTCATTATACATACAATAGAGTTTTATTTAAGTCATACGTTATCATGTGTTGTTCCAATCCTTTGTATAGGATAAAATCAATAAATCAATATTAGCACTCATTATGACCTTTATAGCACGGGAATTTGTTTTGTTTTTTACTAACGTTCTATGAGTGATGTGGAATTCATGCTGTTTAAAATTGTTTGTCCCACATGTACTGTTTTCCGTTCGACAGTGGAATAGTTTGATTTTGCTTTTAAATAACTTCCTAAATATTATAAATAATGGCAACATAAAGGATTGAAATTTTTCTACTGTAGGTCGCATGGATTGATCGTGTGGAACCAAATTGTTTCTGCCTAACTGGACGTGTAGTTCGTTAGTATTATTTTTATTTCCTTCGATTGGTGGTCGACTGTTTTCGACTATCATGTTTGCCTTTAGCGTGAGCCAACATCGTTACAAGCTTTTTATGTGAGTCACCCATTATCCAGCCGTGCTGTTGTAGATGTTCACTACCAGTACCACATGTTTCTTCCTCGGTTTGTACTGGTAGTGTTTGCATTTGTACCGGCTTTTCCGTTTCATGTTGTTTTTTCGTTTTGGATATAGCATCTCCTATCTTATTATCTGTTGAAGCTGTGTTTGTTCTTGATTTTTTTGCCGGTGCCGATTTAGTTTCATTCTTTTCTGATACTATTGCATCCTGCTTGTTGGCATCATTCGCTAGGAATTCTTTTGATTTCGTGCTTTCTGATTGTTTCTTCTTGCGTCCGCGTTTTTTTCCAACTGCTGCATTGTTGTTGTTAATAGGCTTGCAATGACGACGACGATCGGTATCTTTGGTAATCTCATTGTGGCCCTTGGTACGGTTCGAATGTTCTTCCTTCTCTAATTCCTCATCACTGCTCGATGACCAATAATACAACATATCGCCAGCGTTACGCTTGCGACGTGACATCGTTAACAGTATGCTACTATCCTCTGTATTTAACAGTGTTGTTTGAAGCTGTTCAATCTTCAAATTGGCTTCGATGTCGTTTTCCAACAATTTGCGCTTTACTTTTTTGCATTTGATGCTCTGTTCATAGTCACTATCTGGGTCGTAAGCAATGTTTTTCATCTTTTTTGGTGCCACTTTACGTTGTTTACTACCCACAGTAGGTGTTTTACCGGTCCAGTCTTCTTCTGTACATTTCGGTTTTAGTCTACCCTTGGTTCCTGTAGCTACCTTTGATGTTTTGGCAGACAATTTACTATTCATATTGTTATTATTATTCATGTTTTTGTTGTTATTGTTGTTTTTGCTACTGGTTGTTACTAACTTCATATTTGTGCTGGGAATGGTGTCCGATATGGTACAAGTGTTGGCCAGTAATTTCGAATCTTTTGAAATGGTCTCTTTTTCGTTACTTTCAACTGTTCTTCCCATTTCTGGTACACTACAGCGCATTGAAGAATTAAGCTTTTGCTTGAACTTGCTTGTTATTGTTTTTGAAGATATGACTACACTCGATACAAGTGTGTGTTCTTCTAACGACGTTAATTCTAATGCATGTGAAACATCCTCTGCAGAAACGTTTCGAGCAAAAGAAGTTTTTACGGTACTATCACTGTTAGACGTGACTCGAAGCGGCTTACTGTTGGAAGCTGCCGTATTATCCGTACCTAATGTTGATACATGAGCTGCTAGTTTCCGCTTATTGGTGTTACAGTTTTTACCCATGGTTTCCAATATAACACTTTCCATCACCTTTCGAATAGTAGCATCCGTAACCGTGGAATCAGATTTTGATGGTTTCTTATCGTTAAGTGAGTGCATTCCTTTTCTCGATCCCACATGCTTTTCTAATATTTGTTCTATCCTGTCACATTCTTTCTCATTTTTTACGACATCTGTGAGTGATGATGATTCCTTCATACCGTCACCTGATATACACTCCATATGTGCAGATTTGATCTTTTCATCCGGTGTCCTATGCAGTGACATCCTTTTCTGCGACGATGTATTGTCGGCTACTTCATCAACTTCAGTTCGATCGATTAACTTCATGATATCATCCGTTTGAAAATCTTCAAACTCATCGGAGTCCCACGTCTCCGTTAGGACCTTTTGCTGGCCAGTTCTTCGACGACGTAATCGCTCTGTACCCGCAACAGTTGTTTCGAAGTCTTTGTGTCCAGGCTGTAATAAACGATCAGAGTTGCTCGCTTGGTAATCGACGAGTTTGCCCTTAGCAGCGATTGTTGCAACAAGCATTTCTTCTCCGGAAGATCCTGTTTGTTGGAAATCAGACCCTGATTCGTTGCTAGTCTGTAGTTCATTTGTCAACACTGCATCATTTTTAAGCGTATCGAACAGCTTATCAAAATCTTTGATGGTTGATTTAACAGCTGTCGCCGATTTTGAAACAACTGCATCTGTAACTGCAACCTTGTGTGGTACCTCTATAACGGGAGCCTCGAGAGAAGTTGCAGAACTCTTTCGCATCCCAGCATCGCCTGTAAGTTTATCTTTTGCGCCACCCTTTTTAAAGATACGACCCATAATCAGACTTTTTTTTTGAACATCAGCAATTGTTAACTTTTTCGGTGTAGTCTGTTCACTGCTTATGCTACTGTTCTTGTCCTCTTCCTCTTCCTCCTCTTCGCTCATCGTATTTATACCGTAAACAAAATCATCTCGATCAGAAAAGCTCAAGCTGGACATCTGACTGTCCTCATGTTCCTCCAGTGTGTCAGTGTTAATGGTATAATGTTTTAGCTGTTGTGGACTATTGACGTCATTTATCGTCATACTTTGATTGTGCATTGTATTACTATTTTTCTTTGAAGAATATGTCGAAGGTAGATCGCCGTCACATGGTGAATCTTGGAATGCATAAACATCATCCCCTTCACATAGAAACGTATGATCACAAGGTAATGCGGCTTCTGCATTGGGAGGAGCATTATTTTTTTCCATCCTTCTCCGGTAAGGTCCAGTCGTCCACCTGGTCGAAGGTTTATTTTGTGATTTTGCCGAGTATTCTCTATTCTTTGTACAGCCTATCTTATTCGATGTCATGGACTTTGCATTACGTAGAATTGAGGAAGTTGCTTTTGTTGCAGCATTACTGCTTTTTTCATTCTTTGCTATCAATTTTGATGATGGTACGTCCGATTTTCTATCCATGACTTTGCCACTTTCAACCGCAGAAAACTCGGATAGTGTTTCTGGGCAATTAGTAACTCGCTCTTCCATTCCAACAAGAGTAGTAGCGTTTATCTCCTCGCTTTGAATTGCAATGCCGAACTCTTTGGGAATGTCACCACACAAAGCAACATCCGCAAGAGTGTCTAAACGTGATTCTTTGCCAACACCGACTCCTGCACTTACTGTGTTGGTTGACATCACTGTCAAACCAGTCATTGGAATTGATACTTTGAAGTTGTCATATCCTTTCAGGGCTCCTTTTGTTTTAATTTTTGCATTATTGGCATTATTCTTACTGACACTATTACTATCATTACTACTGCTACTACTGCTGCTACTGGTGCTGCTACTACTGCTACTACTACTACTACTACCACTACTGGTAGAAGCAGTAGCAGGCAAAGTAGTCGATGATTTTATAGAGTTGTGTGGTGAGACATTCCCTGAATCGTTAGCAATAACATATCGTTGTACCATAAAATGTGCAGCCTCTCCCAACTCTACAGAGTTCTGCGGAAAAGCGGCTTCTCCTTGGTGGATATCTGTTGCTTGCGTTGCAACATACTCTTTCACAAAACATGTGTTTGGAAGGTCACCAACACTTTCAATTGGAATTGTTTGGTTTGGTTCAATTATCGGCAATTGAACGGAAGCTTTAGTAGATGATAAATGGTTTGCTTCATGTGCAAGAACTACGCACGGATTGATGGCATCTGTTGGATTTAACAGTTCGTTTGCTTTCAAGGAAACAGTTACTCGATTTAAGTTTTCACTTTCGGTAGAATTCGACTCTTTCAGCATCGAGCAACATTCGAAGAAGAGTTTTTCTTCTTGACTAAGTTCCTTCACTGTTTGTTCATCATGCAGTTTAGATTTGTCTGTCATTACCATTGACAAACTGCCAGCAGAAGCAATTGGAAGTTCCCTAGGTGTATCAATACTATTTACACTAATTTCTTCTATTTTTTCTTTTCTTTGACTATCCTGTGTTTCTATCTGTTCCTGGACTGAGTTTGGTTGATGCTGAATATTTTTGTCAGATTCGCGCAAAAAATCCTCTTGACGACGTTCTTGATTCTGTTGCGAAACTAGATATTCCTGCTCCGAAAGCTTTGCGATGTGCGAGAGCGTCATGCGATGTTTGTTGAAGGCGTCCTGTTTTTTAAACATTTTCCGACAAAGACTGCAATTGAAAGATTGCACTGGTTTGTTATTCTCTTCCTGTGTCTTTGCTTGTTGGCGTTTTATCTTGCTGTTTTGGCGCCTAGATTTTCGCCGTTTTCTTCTTACACGTCGGTTACCCATTCTGGACGCGTTAGTCGAAGTTGGTATTTCAGTAGTAACACTCATCATATCATCATCTAAGGCATCAGTGTTAGTGGTACTCTCATCGTCTGCAATAACTGACATAGCACGTGCTGGGGTGCTCGATGGAGGTTTGGCGAACAGATCGGACGACTGTACTGAATTAGCAACCGGTACATTACTACGGGCTGCGAAACAAGCCAAGGACATGTTATCGTCGTCTGAATAGTCTGTTGAAGCGTTGGATGAGTTTGTCGTGTGGTTGATTATATTTTCCACCAATTTCTTTATCGCTTTCGGAGATTCATCTTCATCGTTAGAAAAGGAAAATGACTTTCTTGGCAATTGCAGTGGTACATTTTTCTCGACTGTTTCATGGTCACCCATTGACTGATCGTATGTTTTGCATTTGTCGTGCTCTTTTTCTTTTTCCGTGCCTTCATTTGTACTATCTGATGTTTCTTTATGTGGTTTGTCAGTTGATGTTTCCGGTTGGGTTGATACGGTTGGAACATTTGCTTTTCTTGGTTTACGTCTTGAACTGTCTATCAGCATAATTTCCTCTTGAATGTTGAACAGTTTTGAAACAGTTTCTGCTATTTGACTATTTTTTGTTGTTCTTCGCTTGGGAGCATTGCTTTCTGAATCGGGTGCATGAAGCAGTAAAGATTCTATAAGAGGCTCTGACGTCCCGTTTAATGGAAGCTGATTGCGCCGTTTCCAATCGCCCGGCCCTGGGGTTTTCGAACGACGACTGTAAGATTTTTGTGACAGTGTCTCTTTTTTCTTCACCAGAGCCGTTTTCTCCTCTTCCGGTTTGGAATTGAATGGTTGACTCTCTTGATGCATATTTTGCTTTCCACTGGCATCTTCATCTTCCTGCGGCATATCAGTTGGTGGTTGATAAATTGAAGCTCTTCGCTTGTAGATGCGCTTTACTTCATTGCCAATGTTACGCAAATGATCATCTTCTACCAAAACTGTTACTGGGCCTAGACATTCTCTAGCATTTTTTGATTCTGTTATGGAGCGTACGCATACAGAAGCTCTCCTAGTACTGATTCTCCGCAAAGGTGCAAGTTCTTGAGTTCCGATGGAAAATGAAGATTCCTTATCGTTTTTCGTTTTGGTATCTATTATACTGTGAACCTCATTCTGTGTGGACTTATTTTCCTTTTTATCCACACTATATGAACCAGCTAATTCCGTCTGTTTTCCTACGACGTCAGTCGTTTGTTCTGCAACTGGAACTGAAGAGCCATGGTTGTCTTGCAAATGCTGTTTGTTTTCTCTTGCATTAAGCTCTTCTTCGCGACGTTTCTGTAAAATTCGTCTACGAGGATCACGAGGCTTCATAGCCGCTTCCACAAGGCTCTCTACTAAATCTAATCCCAATTGCCCTTGGCTTCGCGTACCTCGTCTAGGTGTCAACATAAGATCGTCTTTGAATGAAACATTGGTAGATTGATGTTTCTGTTTTTCTTCCTCTTTTTCAACATACTGGGCTAGATCGCAATCCACAAAAACAGATTTACGACGCGACATTATTCGTTTTGAAGGAGTTAGAGTTGACTTTGATGCAACTGATGTATCTGGACTTTTACCGGATACTATTTCCGTCAAACGAGGGCTAGCTTTTAGCGAGGACATCGTCTCTACATCCTCAATTTTGTTGGAAGAAATATTGGTCACGCATGCTTCTGGTATTTCTACAACCGGTGTGGTAGCCCGTTTACGTGAAAGACTTTTACGATCCTGGAAGTCATCAGTTCGGGCGTTTCCAGATACATTCGCGGTTAGTTCTAAATTCGTTAACCGGGACGAAGTTTTTCTTGTAGAATTGTGCGACATCAGTTCAACATTAGAAGTTGTTTGTGTTTTTGATCGAGTTGCTTTAAGAGTTGCCAAGCTTTGTTCTGATGAATTTTGCTGCACCTTTGAACTTTCCTGCATATCCGATGGTGTTTTTTGAGAACGTTTTACGTCTGGACCATTGATAGAATTCTCACCAGAATCTATTTTCCCCTCGTGTATTAGGATGTCACCTTTCCACACCTTACTAGGGGATGATCCATTGCTGCCAAACGTGAGATCTGTTGATTTATTTTTTACTTCCTTTACTACTGGCTGCGGTGTCAGGTCTTTTTCTTTTGCTTGTCTTTTAGCATTCTGCACTTTTTTAGTTGCTGCGTTTATTGAAGTTACTATCTTGGAAGATTCTTGCATTCCCAACTCTGGCATTCGAGGGTTGGATTTGCGCTTAGCCAGTTGGGGGATCTGTTCTAATGTGAACTTTACATCAGGCGTCTCACACGTTAAATCATGCAGCAGCTTTAGATCATCTAACCTGGATTTGTCTACCTCTTTGAAACTTTCCAGCAGCTGGTCCGACAGTATTGAGGCTAATTCATTTTTTCTCCTTTTACGTACAACCTTCTTGGAAGGTGGCTTTTGGGTGTCAATGGTAACCTGACAATCAACAGTATCAACAGAACCATCCTCTGAAGCTGCATCAATTTTATCCACAGTTTTAATCATATCTACAGTATTGTTTGATGATAATGATGCAGGTGGCTCTACCTCTTTGGCGGAAGGGCTTTGCTCAAGCGTGTTACATTCATCCAACTGATTGGCAATACGCTTTATTGGGATGTTGGCATCTTCTAGTGTGTTCTGTAAATGTACATTATTTTCCTTTTCTGTGTTTTGCAATTTTGTTTCCTTTTTGTCCTGCACGTAAATTGGAATAGCGGTTGAGTTTTGTTGCTGCTGCTCTTCAACATTATGGGGCAATATTGTTTTACTGAGGTTCTGCGGAATGTTCAATATTTTTGTCGACATCAGATCTATTTCGTGGACACATTCTTTTATATTTTGTGTTTCCGCTTTATTTTTATGTGGTGCACAACTAGACACGGAAGTTTGTATGTGAGGCCCTTCTGAAATTGTTGTTAAATGTTCTCCCTTTCGTGTGGTTCGATGATCTACTTTTTCTACATTTCTGTTCTTTTCTATGTCAATCTCTGCTGTTGGGGGTTCAATTACTTTCTGTGTCTCTTCTAGACCGGCTACAACTCTTGCGTCTTTTTCGTGCATCATTTTGTCTATAATTGACTGATTCCAAATTTGTTCCATCAAAGCTTTCCTTTGTAAGTCTGCTACGGATGCTCTACGCTTCGTAATACGACCGCTTCCTTTGCACGCCACAGACACATTATTTACTTTCAACGTTTTCGTGTCATTTGGTCTTATTCCGTCTGTTCTGATATTTACTGGAGGTGCGTTTATGTTTGAGATTTGATCCGTCTGATTAACAAATCCATTGATATTTGAACTTTTAGCCGTTGAAGATGAAATGAAATGTGAACTATCCTCAGCGGTATTATGATACATATTTTGACGCATCGTGCTCGGTTGTATGGATGACGGTAGTTTAGTTTGATTACAATGAGCGTCTGTTTTCAATTCTAGCCCAGTAGAGAGAGTATCGCTATGTGTTGGATGAAATATTTTTTCTAACAATGTAGCCGAAGTTGCAGCATCTGGTATTTTTAAAGGAGGAATTACGGGTGGTTGCAGATGTGCAGGTAGCCTTACAGCAGCAAGCCGCTGCATATCGATTGGTCCTAACATGGATGTTCCCGGCACTGGTAGTAAACCCGGGGCAATGAACGACAGTGACATAGACGCTAAGAGATTAGCATTTGTTATGCCAGTGGTACCGGATAACGACGATGATGGTGCATTAATAGTGGGAATGATTGGATGCTGCTGTCTCAAATGTTTTGCCTTAACATCACGATTCGATTCATCGGTAGGTACAGGTAATGGTACAAATACACTTTTACGTCGTGCTCGTTTTAAGGGGTGTAAAGCCTGATTCGATAACGGCGGCATAGGGACTTGTGGAATTATTAGTGTTGTCATGGACGGTGGAGTTTTTTCGGAAGACCCAGGTGTTTGTCCTGTCGCACCAATGGATATTTTGTGCAACGATGAAGGTGTAACTGAGGATGTCGTCCGTTGTGGAGCTCTCATTTGCACTGAATCTAGAGGTGATTTCCGCAGTGATGAACAGTACAATGAAGCCATTTTATCTTTATGAGATGTTGCTGACAAATCAATACTTGTAGATGGTACTTGAACATCCTGCATTCGCTCGTGAATATTTGGGTTGGATTCGGTTATCGTAACGGATATGCGATTTTCAGCACAAGGGCCAGATCGTAAAACGGAAGGTTTGCACATTGATGCTAAATTGTCGGTGATTGGTTCAGAACGGCGTGAAGGGACATTCGACTCGGAATAGTTACCGTATCCTTGGATCTTTACGTGATTAGAATCAGAGTGATGCGTAAGACCAGATGTACTGTTTGTTAAAGGCTTTACGAAATTAGATGAATTATTAGCAAAGGCGACACAGTTTGCGTTGTGCGTTAACGGTGCAGGTTTTTCTATTGTCAAATCTGTTGCGCCATGTTCAGTTACTGATTGTATTAACTCTGGAACCGGTAATTGACGCTGCCTTGCAACTATTGTGACAGACGGTACTTCCTTTGTAATAGATGGACGCGATTGTTTATATTCCACCCGTTCGATTATCAAGCCTGGGGGAAGTTTTAATGATGATAAACTGCCTGCTCCAATTTTTGGTGTCAAGGCGCCTCCGGAATCTGTCATTGGAGGCGACGCACACTTAATATTACGTGCCTTATTTTGATTTGTGAGCGTCGCGGTGGCCTGCGCATGATTGAAGTGTGTAGCCAGATTTTCAGCTTTTAAATGATGAGTAGGATTTGGTTGCGTAGATGAGGAAATCCCCGAAATTGAAGATTCTTGCTGTGCATGTAATTGTTTAAAACCCGGGCTGGAGACATGGTCCTGTTTCCACAGCGCTTTGGCATTCCTTATCACGCTACGTCCTATAGGGCTGTTTTTGGTTAAATTTAATGGTTCATCAGAGATTTGTTCGGTTGCTGATTCAATCTGTGTTGTCAATCGTTCGAATGTTAATGGCGTCGCTAAGGTAGGCGATAAAGGGCGAACGCTATTGACAGTTTTAAGACGTATAGGTGCTGTTTGTGGTGGCAATGCAGTTAAAGCATGACAATAATCATTCGACCAGCCGGATGACGTTGATGGTAATACAGGTATTACGTCGCTTTGTACAGATATTGTGGATGCGGATGTCTTAGAAATACTGTTTGGCGAAACTGCTGGAAACAAAGGCTGCTTCGGGACACTTAGCACCTTCATTACGGGAATCTCGTTATGTTTTGAGAGTGTTGAACATTCGTCAGCAGATATAGAATAGCTGCTAGTAGTGGTGAGTTTTGCAAGCTTCTCAGTATCTGATGTGGAGCAAGAAACAGATGAATCAGTTTGAGACGATTCTTCAATATTACTTTCATTGTTAAAAAAATTAACTCCCAAACGTTCCGATAGTTTTCCTGTTAGCATCGCGATACAATCATTTAACTTTTTCTTTCTGCGTTTGCATCCTGCTGACAATAGACCACCATTGATGCCCACCGATTCATTATGTTCTACAACTGATGAATACGAAGACAACGACGGTTGTGCATTTTCTGTGTGAGTGGGATCACATTTGATCGGTGTTGCAGGAGGATCAGTTAAATATTGCTTCCTTATAGGTTGATTTGGAGTCACCTGGGTTATGTTTTGAGAAACAGACAATGACTCAGAGGGTGTTTTTCTCGATTCTCCCGCCAGAAGTTGAATGCTATCTTCCGCTTGTTCTTTACCTTCAGCTAGATTCTTCTTTTCTGATTCTACCTTTTCAGTTGAATTATCCTCCGTAATTTCGGCCAAAGTTTCAGCTTCCGACGTTGAATCATTTTTTCTACATGGAATCTGTAGATTACTCCCATCACACACTACTTCTGCTGTGCCACTACCAGTGTCAACCTTATTCTCCATCGTTATAGATTCTTTTTCATCTGGCATTTCATCTTGAACCTTTACTACCGTTGGCAATTTCTGTCTTTTCAAAATGTTTCTCTTTTTTAATACATTTTTACCACGCGTTGAACGTCTGATTGATCGTAATGATAGGGATGGATGACGAATGGAAACCGATGCTGGTTGTAAGCGTTTACCACTGCTCCGTAACATTCGGTGGTGTCCGTTGGTTGCGGTTACCCTCAACAGCTGATGTTTGTGAGCTTTCTTCCATCTTAACATTAAAGCCTTGTTGATCTTTCCTACAATTTTTCCTTTATAATTTTTTTCTCTTTCGCTAATGTCCGGATTGTTCTCTAACGCGTGCGTAGAGGATTCTTTGGAGCTTCGTTTACAATTTGTTTCACTGACTGTATTCGCTGAGGGTGGAGGTGTTTTTTTATAAGTTATCTTATGTGTCTTGTTCGTAGATACATGCGAAGTACTGGTAGCAGATGAAGACAAACCTTGTTTTGTTTTAAATTTTGTAGCAGCAGTACCATGCGATATTATTTCCCGTTTAGTTGAAGAATTTGAGGAAATTGGTAAAATCTTATCACTATCATTATCGTTACCATTGTGAACAGGAGCAGTATTATCTGGTGATGGTTGAGTTTCGGCAGATTCATCCAAGTGTAGGGAAGAACGATTTTCTCCTTGTCCCCTCTGCTTGGATGCAACGGACACGTTTGAAGAACAAAAACTCTTCCTTCCTACCACTAGAGATCGCTTGTTGTTTTGTTTCGACGTTGAAGAATTTGTTTGGCGAGAGTTGCGTTTTGCCGGAAGATTTGCCAGAAGCTTTTTTACTATATCACCTGAAAAGTAAAGGATTTTGTGCAATGATTTAAACATAATGTTTTGAATGGTGTCTCGATTTTTAGGCAAAAATAATTGTATGAATGTTAAGATGTTAAATACTTACTATCGTTCTCCTTTGGTTTCGGTGATCTGCGAATCTTTTGATTTGGATTCCCTTTTGAAAGATCGTTGCCGTTTACGGAGCTGCTGTTGCTAGTACTGCTACTGCCACAAGTACTGTCGCTGCTACTGCTGACATTGCTGCTGAGACTTACATTGTTTAAGCTTGTGTTAGATGCAGCCGCCCCATTTAAACTATGGGTTTCGTCTACAGATGAAGACAATGATACATCTCCAGTCGTTTCTACCTTTTCCACTAAATTTTGTTGGGATGGAACCATTCTAGGTATCGTTAGCATAGGTGGAGCACAACTAGCACCATTCCGGTTACCACCTCTTCTTCGTTTTGCACGACGATACTTCATGCGCTTTTTAGCTTGTAACCAAACATAATCGTTGGAGCAATGAAGAATGTGTGCATATAGCAAGATCTGATTTTGGCATTCCTTTTGACATTTGCTGCATATAACTGGGCGAGCACAGTTACCTTCGTCCTCATCATCGATTGCAGCAAGTGCGGAGCATGGTGCAAGAACATTAATAGCGTCGGTGCCATCCATTAGGGTACTCGACGTCGTGGTGTTCATTGAGTTTCGAGACGATGACGAGGCGCTGGTTGACGTCGAAAACGAGGTAGCTTCATTCGACGAAGTATCTTCATTTTTAATTTCCGTGACAGTATTTATTCTACAAACTACTGCGTGTTGAGGATTCATGCCATGTACGAAGGGACTGTTCATTATTCTCTCGGAATTGCTTATTCGCATGCAATGCATCCGATGCATCATCAACGCTATGACAGGGATGAAAAAGTGTTTGTACAATCTTTTCTCGATGAGCTCGCGACCAACGATCTCGTAGAAGGTAGATTGTACATGAGGATGACGAAAGATTCGATGCTCTTCTACTTGCTTCAGAGAGTTAAACTTCGCACCGCAACCATAACATATGTAACATCTAGGTCGGGCCCACTCTCCGCTTAACACGACAGGTGCATTTTGGTGGTGCTTGTTCAACTGTATTAGCTGCAGATTGTGTAGGAAATCCGAATTTTTCGACCTAGCGTGTGTGTTCGGATGATTCGACCAAGGTACCAGGGAAGAATTTTGCACTGGTGGTACGTTCATCACCTCCTTATCGTCAACTGGCTCTGTCTCCTCCTTCATTATATGTTCATCAGATGGTTCCAGCTTTATAATGCGCTGATCATTTTGTTCTAAATCTATATGCGGTAACAATCGTGCATCAAGAATGTTATCCAATTGCTCAACCATGGCCCGTTTTGCGTGTCGCAAAGTGGCTCCAACTTCCGATATTGCCGTCGGGTTTGCTTTGGCAGAAGGATCGCAATGCGTTGCTGGTGAAACGTGTTGCTGATGCTGATCATCGGTCAAACGTTGATACTGAAATAGCTCGTGCTTCGTCCGCATGGTAAGTTGTGTCCACATGTCAAGTTTCGAGAGATCGCGTAGACCGATTGTGGGTTGCTTAATTTTCTTAACGATTCGTCCGTTTTCATTAACATATTTGTATTTCTTCACAAAGTCCCATTTCCACTTCCAGGAATTTTTTGTAACAGGTTTTTTTGTTCTTACTGATGACCCAGATGAAACAGCAGTCACAGCAGTATTGCTCGTCGTTGGCTTTGGATCCGTGCCATACTGTTCAACAGTTAACAACGTCGGAAACATGACTGAGATGGCAGGAAGGTTCGTTGCTTCGTGAATTTTGCTATCCGTTGACACTGGGCTCTTGACAACAGTAGAACGTACCGCCGGTACGACGGACACTGGACTCATCGGGCTCGGTGCATAAGGAGTAGATGCTTCTAGTTTACCATCCAAGTGGCAACTCAAATTGTTTTTCACATTTTGCGTGACGGTTTCGTAGAAATCTTCCTCAAAAATGCCACTACTAGTGGCTAGTAGAGCGGCGCTACCGTTCGATGCATTGCTACTTATGCTGCCCGTACTGTTGCCCCAAACACTATGACAGGAAAGAGTACTATTATGCAATGCTCCACGATTATTTAACCCACCCGAGGTGTCATTAGAAGACCCGTTAGATGAGACTGCAGCGCTGCCATTTGCTGTACCATCGGATCCTTTTCCTAACGATTTGCCTGAATCTGCCGTTTCGATTACCGTCCCACTGTCAGCGATTGGCATGGAATTGGTATTCAGGGTAGAACGGATGGTTTTCAATTTAGTGATTTTGCTGTAGCAATTTTGTACCGGTTGCACTTCGTCGTTTGACAATAGCAACTTTTTCTTAGCGGAAAATTTACCCATACATGAAGCCATTACTGACGAAGTTGATGATGTAGAAGATGCAGATGATGTGTCTGAAGATAACAATGTAGCATTTGCATTAGTTGACGCTGCTGCCAATAGACGCCGGCTCTGACGAGGTAATCTGTGCTGTGTAATGCCCAACCGCGACAGTAACATAGGTTCCGAATTTCTTCTTAGCAGTCTTTCCGACTTTTTGAAGGCCTTTGTTTTTGATTTGCTACTCTCAGTAACTTTCTCTGTCGGCGCGGTAGCATTACGCAGAGAAGATCGTAAACAGATGTTCTGCACTGATGCCAATTCTCCCTTGGTGGTGGCACTACTACTGCTATTACTGTTTACACGATTGGTTAGAACATGACGATCCGTCGGTCTGGAGCTGAGTTCCAATGGCATTGACGAAGGTGTGGTTGCTTCAGGAGGATTACCAGCAGTTTTGAGCGTTTTGCAGTTCACAACGCTGACGACTGGTTGTTGGTGGTGCAGTGTACAGTTGTTTTGACCGTAACTGAAGGCTTTAAGGGCGGCTTTCGATTTCGGCCGACCACTATTGGTAGACGGGTGTAATGATTCCATATGTGCTTCTCGTGCCTCATCGTTCGGAAAACGTAATATGCAATGCACGCAAGCATAATAGCGATCCGAATGCACGGAACTTAGGTGCTTGAACAGTTCTGGCAAATTTTCCGATACTAAATTTAACGGTTTGCTTTTATGGCAAAAGTGACAACAGGACGAAACGTCGGATCCGTTCAGTGCAGTCGATAATACACGAGCACTGCTACGCCTATCCTTTGCTATTCGATGTATTCGATCCGAGTGTTTTATCATCAGTTTTTGGCTGCTAAAACTTCGGTCACAGTACAAACACAAAACCTTGTATGCCAACGTACTATCGATCGGTGCATCGTGCGTACTCTCCGAACCTGCAGGCGAGCCGTTATGACGATCTGGTCCACATGAACGTACTTCTGTTGGTGTCAGATCATCGGAGTGTAAGGGGCTCTGCTTAATTACGTTTAACATTCCCAGCACGGACTCTAAACGGTTCAGTGGCAAGCTGCAAATGATGCCAGTAACCGGAGGGTCGCTTGTCGACGACATTCTTTGTTCACTGTTCCTCACGTTATCCATTCCCCCATCGATAGACCGTGGCGCCAATAGTGTGGAAGTAGTGATAGCAGTTTCATTGCGATTCGCTGTTAACAGCCGGTGCGATGTCCTGCGTTGGGTTTGAAGATCCTGATCTGCTACCCCCACTTCCGTTGGAGTTGTTTTGGTAGGGGATTCTTGTAACTTGATGGTGGTTTTTGAAGCGCTTTCCCGCAGGCTTGGTATTTCGATGCAGATATTCTCACCCTGGATGCCGTTTCCAGTAGTTAAATCTGGTGTCGACTGTTCCTGATCACCACCAACTGACACGCGTATCATTTTAGTCTGTGAACAAAAACAACGGATGAGTCGCTTTGTATTAAGCTTTCAATGTATTTAGACTAAATCATATTTACCATTTTGATTAGGTACACAGGTGCCTGCTATTAACCTTCTATATGCAACATCGGTGACACATTGAACATTTGCCTAATCCGGTCAATGGGAAATATTTGACTCTGAAAAATGTATTTTCACAACACATCAAACCTTGTGCGGTAAATGCAGTTCACATGTTTTTAAGCTTTAACAAACGTAACTATACAAAACATGTTATGAAGTCCATATGTGACTGTATGCATTGTGCCTGCACACCTTCTTTCACGGAATTCATTCGCAACGGTATAGGTTTGTTTCTCCGGTGAGCGAAATACGTCACTTCACTGATTCTCATTCAAGAAACATTTGAATTAAATCTTGTACAACACACTGTATTCACTTCGTTCTGTGCTACTCACTGCAAGTCGTAGAAAGGAAGGTAGAAAATAAGCTGTATACAATTACAATGTGTGTAAACCAAGATGCTTCATTTTAAAAGGAAAGCGCATGGACTATCGCTATATTACGCATACGCATCAATGCTATACATACTGGATAAGATATATGATTGCTTTATGCTTCAAATGTAAATGGTGTTTTGTTTTACTCCTTTTTTTGTTGTATGCTGCTCTGGTACAAACATTTCTATGCGCACACACGACGAACAAACACAAGCATTGTTTCTTTCATGTGTGTGCCTTTTTCAACACTACCTTTTGTAAACACCCTTTTCTTGAACATGTTAAATATACGGGTACAGCAGTCGAGAATTTCACACACTTACTATCGCTGGTAATAATGCGTTGTTGGGTGTTTTTGTTGCCTTTTAACTCCACATGGAAGAAACTTTCTTTTCCTATTGCTTACTTTTGCACTTGGATCATGCACAATTTTGGTCGGCTGTTGAAAACAGAAGTGGGCCAAAGTTTGCTGTACAACCGACTATGGAGCAAACTTTTTACACATGCATATTTCACAGAACGTATGTTGACACATCCCTTACAGCAATAAAAATACGATTTAATCTTGAGCTTTTGGCTCTCTTCTTGTTTAATTATTCCACGACGAGCGAAACGGTAGCCATCTTGCTTTTCTTTTACGATTTTTGATAGTGGTGTGCGTTCCAGTTCGGAACCATAGCACAAAGGGCTACGGCTCAGGACATGGTAGAAACAAAATCAAACGTCAAAATATCAAATACAGTGGAACGCCGATTCTGCGTGATCATCTGAATTTTATCCTTGCCAAATAAACGGATTGTACGGATATGTTTTTGCTGATAATCATTAAGGGGTACAATCTATGTTGGAACAGCTTGTTTTTTATGTGCAAGCTTTATTTAGCTTTGTGTAAAATGTAATTTTAGCTTGATCTAAGTATAAATATATCATTTAATCTTTCTTCTTTTCATTTACTTACTCATTTAGTTGATTAGTCTATCCTCACTACTTTCGAATAGTTTGGATGAGTTTTGAGCCCCAGTCTTGTCGTGTGAAGAACGGCGCTACTATTGTTTCGGCCGCTGGAAACGTTTAAAACGGTTTTCTTTTTTCTGTCATCGGTATTATCAGTCATGTTGCCTTCATTTTTTTTAGCAGCACAGATAAGTTATATCGGTGCCGGGCGTACACACCACGGACCGGGGTTTAATTCCACTCGGACCGTCTCCCCGTAGCATGGATTAACTAACCTGCTGCGTGGTAAATTAGGTCTAATACAGCGAGGTCATGATATAAGCAAAAAAAAGATTACCAGAAAAAGGCTCTCTACATTCTACAGAGCAAATACATTTTACACCATTAATACTGGTCGAAGACAACAGTCCACGATCATCTAGGTTCTTGATGCTTTTGAGCAACTAAAACTCAAAGACGCATCGGTGTAGTTTAACGCATCCAGTCGTTCTTCCCAAAATGTTCAAAGATTTGGTTTACGAGTATACATGTATTGTGTGTAATCACGAGCTAATCGGAAAAGGCCTTTTGGGGTGAATATCGTAGTGAAAGAGCTCTGAAATGACAGTTTCTAGGGACTGAAATTTTATTTCTCCTTCAATGAAAACTAATTTTGACTGTGTTTCCTGCTAAACATTCAACCATGGATTGTGAAATAGTGGCGCTAGCAGTAGGATTGTTTACGTACGATTGGCTGAAATATTTTAAAAATTGTAGTAATTTCCAGCAGGTGTAATTGTCAGCGTAATGACCGCACGTGTCTCGTAGTGCGCAAAAATGACGTTTACCTTCGTGTCCGAATTTCAAAATGGCCACCAGTGTTGAAAAAAATTGATGGCGTCTATGTTGGCGAGTCCGCTCTGAGTGAAATTGTTACCATGATCGAACGTGAAAATACAATTTAAAATATTGCATAAAGACTCAATCCTTTCGTAAATGTTGACAGTGTTTCATTGTGTACGTTGTGCAGTGAATAGGCAGTAAGAACGTGGTTTCCCGTACGGTGTAATGAAAAAAAAATTGGAAAAATTGATTGAGTTAGTGCCAGGCGTTTGCATGTTGGTTTACGAGGGGTGGGGAGCTCTAGATAAAATGTGTTCCAACACTGAAATCGAACACTTTACGCTAAATACAGCTGTATAATGCATGATAACGCGTTCCAAGAAATACATTTTTCATTTAGTGTGATATTTCTATAAGTGAGTGTCGTACATAATGTCGTGGAAGATAATAAGAGGATACAAAGTAATGAAACCAAGCTGCGGCTAACAAGGAAATGAATGATTTTAGTGGCGTTCAGCGTATATTTCGTAATATGGTTGGAAAGCACTTGGCACATATGATTTGTTATGATCTGTTACATAGGTATCCATATTTAAAGTCCCACCATGTACACCCCAATTGGACGGAAAGCAAAATAGCCAAAAAAGTATGAATGTGTCGATTTAATTATATTGCTGCTAAAATGCTTCAATGAGTTAACTTGCTGTTGATCTCTCTTTATTTTCATCTGCTCAGTTTTCGTACCAAAAGTTACTTAAATGGAAATAGGTGAATTTTGAACTGAATATTTTACCATCATATTTGTTTTGGTTTGTGGTGACAAAGTGCAATTTGGTAAAGCTTATCAAGATCGGGAACAGTACAAGATTGTTGGCTGGCTGTTGGTTATGGGTTTAGTTTCCCTGCGTTAACGCAACGTCGCGATGAGAGCAGTATTGGTGGTGCTATCTGTGTAGACAATTGTTCTGACCGGTGTATGTATCAACATTAGGCCGCGACGCGTTTGATATTGGACTTCTTTTCTCCATTCCTCTCCGTTGCACGGATTATCCTTTCCTCAAGCCATCGCATTTGATACATATAATTGTGTAGGTGTGATTGAATGTGTGTTGCGCTTTCTTTTCAATTGATATCAGAGTGTGCGAAGAGAATCGTCAAATCGCACATACACCATCATAAACGCGCACGCATGCTGTTGATGGGAAAACAATACCTGCGCCGCATTATGTGTATTTTTTTAATCAATGTTTCTAATGTGCGTGACTGAACTGTGGTGTGTTTCGATGTGTATGTGTATTTTCTGTTGCTCTTATGTGGTTACGCGCTGCGTTGAAAGTGTGTGTGTGTGTGTGTGTGTGTGAAGTTTATTAAAAATTGTACCGGTGTACCGTGTTGCCTGTAAAAATAATGCATTCTTCTGTAGGAGTAAAATTATTTATGAAATAAAATTTTAAATAGTTCATAACATTCTGAAATAATTATAGAAGGGTGATAGTTATTTAAATGACACATTTGTTCAAACTGAACAACACGGTTTAGATTCGGAAAAAATGTATTCCTGAAAGGTTTGTGACGGCATCATGCTATACATCAAAAACAAAGAATCGTTCATACTACGCAAATGTTTACAATTGCAAACATATTTGCTTGTTTATCAGATAGCCCAGAACAAACGTAGAAGTTTGAAGCTCATCCGGGGAAAGATTTTTGCTATCAAATGGCTTGACAGTGCAGAAACATTTTCAATGTAGTTAGTAAGTGTTTAGTTGTCCGTGATACAGTGGTATTTTTGCCAAAAAAATATGATGTGCACAGTATTTGTAGGAAATATTATGTAGGAATTTGTTTTGCCTTTCCTTGTTCGCATGTTCGCAATGGAAATCGGTGCGTCTCCTTTATTCGCGTTTGATTCGTTTTGAATGCTTCTGCGGCTCGCCTTTTCTCGCCTTCTTCTTCCTCTTTTTACCTCTTTCTATTCCTCTCGTTCTCTCACTCGTTTGTTTTATTACATTCGCTCCCACTCTCAATATCTGATGCTGCTTTTTATATGATGTTGCTTGTTTGCTGTGTCCTCCTGTATACTTTCACACAGTTTCTGTCGATACGCATACCAAAATCGAAATAAAAACCGGTGCATAGCGGTATGATTGACAATGCATGCGTATGGAAGATCCTCATTCAAATGATACTTTTTGACTTTTGCATAAATAACAATGTCGTCGTTCGAGCATTATATTTAACGAAAACATGTCAGCGCGGTTTTTTATTTGATTTTTACTATGAAATATTTATTGTTGTTCGATATTACACTATCAAGCCGTAAACCTGTGCTTTGAATGAAAATGCTTTGAAATGCAGTGTAACATTTTTTAAAGTCTGAGGCGCTGGGCTTCCACAGGACAGAATTGATCCAAAATCCCATCCGAACCGTTTCACATTCCGGCAGGATTGACATTCCTATTGTGGGGTTTACAAATGATAGAAGGTAGAAATAGTACATCGAAGTGTCTTGAAATTCTAAGCACCTAAAATAAGAAGATAGTAATTTAATGGCAAAATAGGACGGTGAGAAGTTAAATCATGTCCTTTCATTCCTATCGATTGTCATCATTATTAAGCGATATCTTGAATAGAAAATTCAATATATTTTATTGCGACTTTTTTTCTTTACAGTATTAAATAACATTTTGTTTGTGAGAAAGCTAAATACATACAGCAGTAGCAGCAGCAGCAGCAGAAAGACAAGTGAAGTAAAAAAGTGTGTTTAGTGAAGAGAACCTATGTGAAGTATATGAAGAAGATCGATGCAACGTACGGATACTAAGTCAACAATACTGTGCTAGCCGTGTGCATGTGTGCCAGCATCAACAATAACGTTAGGTTGTGTTGTGTTCTAACAGTACGGGACAGGCTGGCGTACTGTGGCCGGTGCGGGGGCACTCTCGTAGGAACTGACATTCTTCCTCAGTAGTTCCGATTTTAGAATATGATAGGTAACATTACAATATTATTATCGTTTACTTCCAATATTATAACTGTAATATCTGCTAAATCGTAAAACCGATCAAGGAGATAAAATATTTAACGAATGATTTAGACAATTTGCACTGAGAGTTGCGCTTGATCATTGGCTATTCTCATTAAAATTCTCATGTTTTAAATGCTCGTACTCATTAAAGTAGTAGCGATTAACGACAGAAGGAAAACGCGTAAAAAATAGTCATTGTAAAGAGCTTCCAATATTGCATATCGGTTATACAACATTTGTAAATCTTGTCCTTTCTTGGTATTAATTTAAAGAAAAATATTTAGCAATCTTGTTCATTCCGAATGTTAAAAAAGATATTTTAAAGGTTTAAAAATGTTTAAGTAATACTACAAATTTTCATGGGCGGCTCGTTCCAGGTTTAAGTCGCCGCGGAGTTAATGCAGGACCGTCATTGAGTTTACCGTCTACACTGGAGGATTCTACGAATAACTGGAAAGGAACACCTTCGGGTCCAACTGATCCCTCGCAGCAGGGTGCTGGTCCGGGAGGAGCCGGAGGTCCGGGGGGTCCTGGAGTTGCTGGTAATGGGGGTCCCGGAGGACCCGGAGGGCCTGGTGGCCAGGGACCCGGTGTAAATAGTTTTGGCGGTCCTGGTGGAGCTAATTTTGGAGGTCCAGTATTTCCAGCCGCAGGTCAAGGTTCTCCAGCAGGAGGATCGGCCTCTAATAGCTATCAAAATTTACCACCCGGGACTGGTTCAAACACACCACAATATACTGCATCACCTGCGCCATCGGGATCGTCTACACCCGGACCTGGTCCACCACAGAATGTTGGATCCGGCTTCCCTCCCCCGAATGCGGGTGGTCCAACAGGACCGGGTGGTCCATATAATGGTCCTGTTGGCGGTGGTCCCGTAGCAGTAGGTCCTTTTAGTTCGCCCTCTGCAAACGGTCCTCAATTTGGGCGACCAGGTAGCTCCGGTTCCGCCTTTGGAAGCGGGCCTCATTTTACATCACCAAGTGGGCCAGGCAATTTCGGGGGCCCTCAGTTCGGTATACCTCCAGGTTCTCCTTTTGGTCATGGGCCAAACGGATCGAATATGGGCGGTCCGATGGGACAAGGGCATCTAATGGGTGGCCCACAACCTGTGGATCGCATGGATCAAAGGTAAGAAATATTTTTGAAAGTTTTCCAAATTCGTAATATATTTGTCTTTTGCGTGTTAACGTGTACAGTTATGGTTTTCTAATTTGCAGTCAATTGAACGTTCCCAGAAGGCATGCATATTTCGGTCAGCCGGATTATCGTATCTACGAACTCAATAAGCGGTTACAGCAGAGAACTGAAGTAATTATCCTAGAAAAGTAGAGAGAATTCGATTGATATTGGAGCATTCAATGTTTTCTTAATTTGTCTTTTTCCCAGGAAAGTGATAATTGTTGGTGGGACTCATTCGCAAATGAGTTTTTCGAAGATGACGCTACATTAACTTTAACGTTTTGTTTGGAGGATGGACCAAAAAGATATAGTAAGCAACAACTCATATTGTATAAGGCATGACGCGATGTTACAAAATTCATTCCGTTTATTTAAATTTTGCAGCTATAGGACGCACATTAATTCCGCGATATTTTCGGAGTATTTTCGAAGGCGGTGTGACAGAGCTGTACTTTAACCTACGGCATTCGAAGGAATCGTTTCACAATACATCAATTACACTCGATTGTGATCAATGCACTATGGAAACGATCCATGCGAAACCGATGTACACCAAGGTAAGATTAAGTGCGATATGAAGTGGGCAATTAACCATTTAAGTTAATAAAATGCAGAAGGTTTTTTTTTGGATTTGCGCAACTTAATGCCGTGGCACAATCAGCTGCTGGTTTAGCAAATCTGTTACTACATTAAACTTATAAATGAATGGTTTTCGGCGTAGGATAACGAAAACGAGTGACTAATTTATTTTAATTTTTCAAAGGTACTCACTGAGGGAAGGCTGATTCTGGAATTCACGTTTGATGATCTAATGCGGATAAAATCATGGCACATGGCAGTTCGAACCCATCGTGAACTGATACCACGATCAGTAATTGCACTCCACAGTCCTCAACCAGATCCTGCAATGTTTGAACAACTCTCAAAGAACATCACCAGACAAGGAATCACTAATTCAACATTAAATTATCTGCGCGTGAGTGGTGATGTTTTTAATGAATACCCCTATCGACATAATGCCATTACGATCAATGTTCTTGTTGAAATGGCAACATTCCTAATCAACGGAGTACGGTACTCCAGAAAGTTGATGCATTTTGAGATCCCTCGTCCTTTTTACACCATTTAGTACCAAATGGTGACAAAGCGCTTATATTTTATTCTGTACATTTTACCTATTTTTTCACTGTTCTCTTACTTTTTAACCGATGGCATCTGTAACGCACATGGCCGAAATTCGTTGGCAATTCCAATCGTCAGTTGTGTGTGATACTGGAGCCGATGCAGGAGCTGATGTCTAGACATAAAGCATACGCGCTGAGCCCACGGGATTGCTTGAAAACGACATTGTTCCAAAAGTGGCAACGGATGGTCGCACCGCCGGGTAAGAAAGGAGGTACTTCTTTGTCCATAGTCTGTGTCCATTATAATGTCCATCAATGTGTCAAGTCCATTATAATGTGGCAGTGACGGCTTGTGTGTGATAACACAGCTACATGTATTACAGTTGTTATGGTTTAATTTTTTATTTTATTCGACTGCCTTTTAATTCTCAGAAAATTTTACAGTAATGAGTTTGCATTAGTAAACTAATAACGCATTATTTAAAGAATATTGAACTCTAACACCGTGTATATTATTCTCTTTCTGGTTGGATGGCATATTGGAAATAACACTGTACATCTGTATATCTAGACGCGCAAAGACCCGCAAACAAAAGACGGAAACGTAAAGGATCCAGTTCTGGTGCAGGAGCAGGTAACGCAGGTCCACAAGTTCCCAGCAAAAAGCGTTCGCCTGGTCCAAATTTTTCGTTGGCGTCTCAGGTAGTGAGTTGATTTTCTCGATTTTTAACAACTTTACTAGAACTGAAAAATTCCTCTACGGCTGATGATAAATTAGCATAGAGCAAGTTTTCTGTATGAAATAAGCAACATAATTCTAATACCTATGTTTGTTTTACTCTGTTTGAATTTCGTCGCTATTCGTAACTGCGAACCCATTGCGTCGGATTGTTCAAAGGATGTCATGGTGGTTGGGGAACCATCTCTGATGGGCGGTGAGTTTGGTGACGAAGATGAACGATTGATCACCAGGCTTGAAAATACGCAATATGACGCTGCCAACAATCTCGAGCACGATGGTCACAACGCATTTGGTGGCGGTGGCGGTGGGGGAGGCCACAACGATGGTGGCCCTATGAGCGGCGGTCCAACATCGTGGCAGGTCGACCGAGGTGGCGGCGGAGGCGCTGTAAACAATTCCGGTACTGGTGGCCAGGATGGAGGAAAAAAGAGTCCGTCTGTGTCTCAGTGACAAATGTAAAATCCAATGCACTCAACTCTTCGCGTATCCGCGCTCCGTACGGATAAGAGCAATCAAAGTGCATTGGCTCATTATTACAGCAAATCATCGCTATTGTAACAGTAAGTAATGTGGCGGAATATGAGCTGCGTAAAAAGAAACTAGGTTCAATCAATGAACAGGTATATTTGCATATTTCCTCAACGGAGTTAAATATTCAAAAAGGGATAAGAGCATGGGAAAAAATGAAATGGGGGTTACTGGTTGTACACAAGAAAAAAAAAATAACAGATGTAAGATTTTTGTTCGATTTCCTTTTCATTCAATAATTTTGTATACCGCATCTCTGCATCTCTGTAATTCCGCGTGAATCTACAAAATAACTGAACGCAAATATTTCGAGCCACATCACCCATTACGATCGCTTCTGAACATCCAACTATGCCTACGGTGCAATAGAATTGTTTGCTCTCGTTCTAAGAGCGAAAAAAAAGGTTAGGCTTCACAGTGTTCATGAAAGCTATTACACTGGTTGAGGAGAATTCTACCGTGTTACCAAACTACTTATTCTTTTAGATATCTTTTCTACGATGCTAAAATCGACAACCGCGCTACCAAACTGTTAATGTGCGACCAACTTCGTCCGCATATTATCGTGTATTATTCGATGCAGGAGTGTGGTAAATAGAAATGGAATGGAAATCAGGAATTGCCGTCTTAATTGTTTTAAAATAGTATATTATTAATGACGCAAAAAACGACACATTAAAAAATAAGGATAATAAACGTTACTGTAACAGATGGGACGAGTGTGCTAAACGGAAGAAATGATTACTAGCGTGCATGTGCAGCTGTTTACTCTGGCAAAATCTTTGAACTCCTCTAGCACAGGTTCGTTTATCTGTTAAGGAGAAGAGAAACGGTTAAGCAAGCTGAGGTATGTAGAGAGCTAAGTTTCTTATAGTATATGCATTAAATATAAATATACATAAATGAATAGATAACGCGCGTGTTAAGGTGTTTGCTCTCGAAAAAAATGCAAATCTCGTTCGGGCTATCTATCTAAAAATATCTATACTCCACTGTGTTTGAATGTGAAACATGTGGATAATTGTCTATTCCCTCTGTCTTTATTCTTTCAAAATAATCTATTTTGTTGGATCCTTCGAGCAATATAATTGGCACCCACCCGAAGAAAGCAGTAGAACGTGTTTACAGCAACAGTTAATGTACATTTGCACAATCACCACATTCGGGAGATAGTTTAAGTTGCTAATGATTGCAACTTTGGTCTTACATTATTATTAGTCATGAAAAAGTGGGGCTCAGTATCACGGTAATAAGTTTTTGGTGAATTTGCTCATGGTTCACCGCACAACCTGTGCACAAAGCCGAATTGACACGTACCGTGGGAAACTTCGAAACTTTCCTATGAGGTGCTATTAACTGAAATGCTGCACCCAATAAAAAAAAACCCTCCGCTATTCCAGTTATGAAAACATTGTCGAACCATAGTATGAATTGTAATGCTGCTGCATCTCATATAAATATTTCGGTCCGAATATGTAGATTGTAAATAGTTTTTTAACGCATTAAAGAGTAAAAACAAAACCACAATTAATTAGAGTTGAAAAGTATCTGAATGAAAAAATGGTGGTGAGTGAGGAACGGTAATTTATTTATATAACTCTAGCATACCCGAAATCATCGCTCACAAGGGCAGTATGAGCATAAAACCAACTGTATATATGCAAAAATAGATTGGGTACATCAGGAGATAAAGAGAAATAGCATCAATAGAAAGCAACATGTTTTGAATTGTTTCATTCAAAGACGGTATTACAATGCGCTACATTGGAAGCGAAACGTGTTCATCAACATGGAACATAAAGAGAAAGTATTTCGCTTAGTACACGTCACCTAAAGGAGAGGAACTGTTTCTTCTACTGATGTTGTGGGTACGGAAGTCGATCGTGTTACGTATGACATGTGCGAATAAATAGAGGAATGTTCTGATTTCAATAAATCAACATCCTTTTATATCCCGTTCTAATGAATTTATTTGATTGAGAACTGAGGTATGTAGCGGTATGCGTAGAAACGATACGAACCTTGCGCGGACAAAATAGGTATTCTGTCCCTACAATTTAAAGCGAGACATGCAAAGGCAATACAATTTAGGTGTACAGTCTGGTAAGGAAGGCATGGCAAGCAGCATGTACGTTTTGGTAAATAAACAGAAATAAAATCATATTAATTCCTTTTCACATAGCAATTTTCAAATACATAAGCGTTTCGCTAAAGTTATTAAGCATGGTGTGATGTAGTCAACTTTGTCAGAACAAATCTAAGAAATGCATTGCAAGTCACGTTGATTGGAATACAGTAACTCTTGACGGTCCACAATTGATTCTGCTAAGGATTTCGGAAAAAAAAGAACGATTCTGAACGAAAAGAAGGATTCTGCTAAGGAAAAATAAGAACATGCGAACACAAAAATAGTGATACGCACGAATGCAATCACAAGATTAAGCACTGACAGATCACGATCAAACGATGATCTTACGCATAACAATTAATGTAGCAAAAGTTGTATGTAAATGTATGTCGGAAAGTGAGTATGCGTATAAACGGAAAAATAATTAGGATCACAAAGCGAAGAAGTCCGCCCCTTGAAGCGCTGGAATAAGTGTGTTCGACCTTACAAACCACATGTGGAATGGAATAGACGGTACTCTGTACCGACCATTCGCCGCGTAAAGATGATTGACTATCTGGCTGCATAGTATAACAAAAAATATTAAATAAATATAAATACGAGTTCCGCATGCCAACATAGAGCAATCGTGTCCGAGCATAGGTCACTATGCAACTCAAGTTAAAAACAGAAGAAGAATACGAAGTAAGGGGGTTCGAATTATGCGATATTCACTAAGTGAATCACTCGGGTTGGATAACATAAGGTCTGAACGTATTATTTGAGATCTATGAGCCTGGACATAAACCTAAATGTCTCCAAAGTGAAAACTTTGAAATGTTAAAAGAAGGTGATGCCAGTGCGTGAGTATAACAATCTTTTGATAAAACTGTATAAAACAACTACAAGAACAAGAAAAATACCACTACAAAAACATAGTTATTTCACCGACACCGTCGTATAGGCTAGAACCGACGAGTAGCGTTTCAGTGTGAAATACGACATAACTGGGAATAGGCTTGCACTGGTGTAAAACATAGTATAATAAGGTAACTTGATCATCTAAGTTAAGGTAACTTGAAACGTATCTCGACAAAAAATGCATCATATTAAACGAAAGATAAGCATTCAGTAAACAGCAATGGGCGAAAGTCGGCTAAAGGTAAAGGATTATCGAAAGTAGGATAAAGGTAAAGGAGAATTTGTTTGCAAAGGGTTTTGTGAGTGGTTGATAGTTACGTGCGGTCACAAATGGAAAAAAACGAGGTGAAGGTGGAATGATTGTCGATGTATGTGCATGCGTGTATAAATTAAAACAAAAAGAAAAACAAGGATATTAACAATCCTGCGGAAAAGGACATTTCACTGATGAAGAGCGAGAAAGAGAAGGAACTTGATAAAATCATGATTATCGAGTGTATGCGCGCGCGCGTGTTTGTGTATGTATGAAAGCGAGACAGAGAAAAATGTAAAAGAAATTGAATGCAAGGAACACGATAGGAAAATTTAAGAAAATCCGAAAAACAACACTGTCAGTATTTGTTATGTAAACAATCATAAGAAGACAAGAGTGATCATTATGGGCAAATTATAATTTTTACGTGTATATCTTAATATTATTACGATGATTATTATAACAATTGTAATATAAAGAAAAAAAGAATAACAAAAAATGTTAGTAAATCATGATTTTACGCGAAAAAGATTCATTGTGTTATAGCAACTCTGCACTGGCACTCGACTTTCTCGGTGTGTACATACATATAAACCTAAAGATAGTCTCATATATACTTTAAACGTATGAAATGGATTTTATTGCAAGTGGATTGTTTGTTTTACAAGCGAATTATACGGTCGCCGTGTTCGCTAGCTAGACTAACTGCATACAGTTGTTTCCCGAAACTAACTGTATGGTGAGAAACACGTGTAACTGCCGTGAGCATCAGCGACCATTTGGGCCAAGTCTTGTCAAACGCTTACGAATTAAAAAATCCTCACGATTGATTGGATAAACTTGCAGCTTAACTAGAGGCTTCACTATCACATGATACATCTCTTTTTCTACATAAACCACTTGAATGGCCATTCGTTGGCCCAACAACGAGGCAACAAGTACCGACAGAATAATGGTTGAATTGTTGAAGCAGTTGGAATTAGAACACTCTGCTGTGCAGAAATTATAAGGATGCGAGGACGATAAATACGGGCCTACAAGATATTTGTCTACAAAAATGGAATGCAATGACAATAATTTGAATGGTTTTGTTCGAAGAAAAAGTAGTCTATAAACTATTAGTAGGAATTTTCTAAAATGGAAACTCAACCTCCGTTCAGATTAAAGCAGAATCTCTGGAAGATAACGAGGCAGACTTAATGGCTAGTCACTATTAGGTCTTTATTGATTTCAATACCCGGTCAAACTGATCAGGCTTATGAGAATGTCAATGATTAATGTTATTGTTGTGTCCATGCGTTCACTTAAATGAGCTGAGCAAGGTTGAGCGTGGGCGCATGAGCTAGCTCATTAATAGCACCTAGCTCGCGCTCACATTGATGAGCTAAGCTCCCGAGCTCATGAAATAACACTAATTTATTCCATAGCTCCATACCCCCCGATATGGGTGGAGAGCTCTCAGTGATTAATAGAATCCAATGTCTCTAAAGGTATGCGTCTATAAGACGGGGTGGCCTGTTAATTTCTTACCCTAGTACTTAAATTAGTGCCAGCCTACAAGGTGCTTGATCTTCCATTGCGCTAAAGAGAACTTGAATTCTCGGAGTTGAGGATCACATGAAGATAAACATTCGAAAAACTAAATCGTTGCAATCACTTAGACCTATCTTGCATCATAAGTCTGTACTGATAACATTGATGTATCATCTATCGTGATAATCGAAGGTTAACAATATAACCTTCTGCGCGACATCAGCACTTAACAAATATAGAAAACATACATGCAGAATTCGAGAATTCGATGAGCAGACGTAATTTTTTTTCATCGTATATTGCTCATTAAACTCACAGCCGTAAAATGAAAAAGATTCGTCAAACTCCAGTGGATGGGCCTCCGAACAACACCAACAAACGACCTAAGACGTAAAGTCTTTTGTGCGTACGTGGTAGGCTTAGCCCATCGTTTCTTGATTTGTTCGTAAAAAAAAGGTTACGAGTGACACAACGGGTCTCTCGGATTTGAGCGGCTTTGAAAATTTCTGTAGTAATAGTTACAAAAAGTTGTAGTGCCTGTAAAGCTTGATGATTTGTTTGTACTATATTAGATTTCGATCCATTCTTCGCCCTGCCTTGTAACCTGACTTACTGTTCTTTGAGTAAATTATATCAGTGTTGGTAGCTGGTAATGAATCAAATTTAGTTCTTCTTCTTCTTCTCTGGCTCTACAACCTCGAGAGGTCTTGGCCTGCCATTTCTGGCTTCCGTGACTTGAATTTACCCGCAACAGGATAGTCACTCCTGCGTACGAGGGAACGGCCCGAATGGGATTCGAACCTCGGTCCTGCCCGTTGGAAGACCGGCGCCACGGTGTCCGTGGCCACCGATCCACTCTTTTAATTCAAATTTAGTTAATTTTTAATATTTTTATGCAAACTACATATTAGATATGTTTTCGTCGCCCAAATACATATTATATATTATAAGGTCCCTTACAAAAAATCATTGCCTTCGATGTAAACGGTTCTCAAATAATGTATATATGTTTTTAAACACTTGTTTTCAATGTCCAGTGAACCTTATTTAATGTTTTTTTTTATTCATGAAGAAGGGCCGGGCCGTATTGTTTAGTGAACCTTTTTTGCATTGGCAAGCAAAATTTGGTATACGTTGAATTTTATTATTTTTTATGTGCACAATTTGGATACTTTTACTTTACATTCAAAATATGTATAAGCCTCTCCCCGATACAATATCTATATCATGTGTAGGGGCTAATTTACTTGTAGAGCAAAAATGGAAATTTTGGAGCTTAATTTGCTTTGGATGCTTCTTGAAAATCGAATTCCAAAGCTAAAAATAAATGAATTATCAAAACTCGACAATAATAGCAAATACCGTTCCCGTTTTTTACTATTTTACATGGAGCAATTTTCAACCCGACGAAAAAACATTTAATAGTGTACGTAATCACATAAAAACCATGTGAGCAGATGTTCTTTTTTTAAATTCTTAACATCTTTGCAAAATATCATTTTTCATCTATCTTTTCAACTTTTTCAGTTGTTCTAAAATAAACTGGTGGTCTTACTAGTTGCGTTACGAGCATGAGCTAAATATAATAGCAATACATAACGGAGGACCGTTTTGGATTAGAGATGGGAAAATCACTCTTTTCAAGGAGTTGAAACAGAGTGAAAGAGTAGTTTTAAGGATTTGAATCTTTGACTCACTCTTAAAAGATTTATGAAAAAATAGTACTCTTAACCAATCTTTTAATTACTCCTTTGCGTTTCAACTCATTTCCACTCTCTATGCCGACTAGTGACCCACTTCGTTTGGTTTCAACTCACTCTTACTCTCTGTGCCGTCTAGTGACCCAATCCTTTTGGTTTAAAGTCGTTCAATAAGAGTGAATAAGTGTGCACCTGAATGGCAGGGGACTAGAGAAAGTGGCTTAGATTGAAGGAAAAAAAAAATGTTTATGATACGAATAGAGATATGTTTATAGCCTTGAGACAATCTTGGGTCAGAGTCCTAACAAGCCTAATGAAACATAGAGAGTGAGAGTCATAAAAACTCCTAATGCTGAGTTGAAACCATAAACTCCTTTGAACTGATTACTCACTAACTCACTCTTACTCAGTGTACACATCTCTAGTATGGATGGAGATTCGATCCCCGGCTCTGCCCATGTGAAGACCAGCGCCGCCAGCGCCTCAACCACCAAGTTGGTCGTAGTTATGTATTGCATTCTTTAATTCGTTTACTGTGGTTGATTACACACAAAAAAAAATAATAATATTCGGCTTTGCTTGTCCATGTTCGAAAAGACATTTTTATTTACTGTTGACTGTGTTGACTTAGATTGTGTTTCGCTCCAATTGTCCACGATGCAGGCAGAGGAAATACGATGACCATTTCTCTCTCTGGGCAAAGGGGCATAATTTTTGTGTTTGATTTTCAAATTTACCAGGCGTAGTTAATACCGAGTCCGTTGCTGTAGGTCATGTGAGCGACAGCCGGGGCAGCAGAATAGGCAACGCCAAGCAGTGCTGGTGCCTTAACGGCTGGGGCAGCGTACGCCGGATGGGCGTATGCCGGATGAGCGTAAGCCGGAGCAATGGCGTGTGGATAAGCGGCAGCAATGTGGCCAACAGCTACGCCCGGGTTGCTTACGCGCACATCGGACTTGCTGACGGACGAGTATGGGGTATCGATGGTCTTCGAGTAGGTCGAGATTTGACCGAGGTTTCCGTAGCTGCGCAGGATGTTCGACTGCTGGCTTGTGATGGCGGGTGTGTGGATTCCAGCGTAGGTTGGTCCAGCTGGGTTCAAAGTGTAAGCGGCCTGGGCTACAGCGATGGTTGCAAGAAGAGCGACGAACTACATATAACAAAAGAGACAAATTAAATCACACCACTATCCTACTCATCGTTCTTTAATGCTTTCTGTAAGCTCACTCACTCGGAACATTTTGGCTGCGTTGTGGAATAAATAGATTAAATAAATAATTGACAACGATGTAAAAGCTTTGAGTGCAGTTGTAAAACTGATAGCTTAAGTGGAAAATGCATATCGCTTATATAGTGCCCAAAGGGGTCTGCAAAAACCAAGTGAATAGAGATTGCTATAGTCTAGTGTTGAGTATGTTTTTTTTTTCTAGCTTCATGGCTGTCCCTTAAGCATATTCTTGCAAGTACGACCCACAGGTCATACACGCATTTGCAGTGCGTAGTGAAAGGGTGCACGAGGCACAATTTGGATGTTTGGTCTTGAGCTAGGCACATGATTCACTTTGATTAGTTATTGGTGTGCAAATGGGTACATACAAGTGCTTTGTTTTATCGAATAAATTGTGATAAATTACAAAACATACGCATACACATTATACGTTTCCCAAGATGCATTCAATCGTTAAATGGGATATTTGTATAATTTTAATTTTAAATAATCAATTTAATTAAATCGAACTGTGTGGTACTCCTACTTTCGTTTTCAATGTACGTTTGACATAAATATAATATCGTAAAAATTACATAATTGTTAATATTGTACCAACGCAACAGACTGTACTGATCTTGCATTATTGTGTCGAACCGGTTTTAGTGCGAAAATCGTATCGCAACTGCAGCAAAATGCAGCATTCAAACGGCTCATGATTTGACCTTGTTGCAGTTCGTCAATAAACCAGACATCGACCGATCTAAAACATATGGTGCCTCCAAGTGAGTGTGTTATGTCGTTAAACTGTTGCAAGGCGTGGCACTTTATGTACAAAAAATAAAAAAAAGTAAACGTACGCACACAAAATTTGTGTCAGTTACTCATTATACCCCCAACATTAGGCCTTCTTACAAAGGGAGCAAACAATCGTTCTGTAGAGACTGTAATGCGTAAACACATAAAGTGATGAAGGGAGCTTTTGGTTGGAACTTGTATATAATGAAAATAAAATAATTTCAAACTGTGCCTAAGCACATACATTTCGGATGCAATAGGATCGAAAATGTGTGTTCGAAAGCCATTATTCGTTACATCGCAATTTATGTTGCTGTTGTTTTCAAAGGTGGAAGCTCACGTTTTGTGAGAACATCGAAATTACCGATTATCGGACGATCGTGATATGGAGACTCGATAGAGGAGTTGTAACAACGCCGGTCTTTCATACGACAAAACCGTTCCAAATTCCATCCGTCCAATTTCCCCTCGTACACATGACTGGCTATCAGTAAAAGTCAGAAATGTCTGGCTAAAAACTAATGAAGCTGTAATTCAACGAAAGTACCAGAAGTTCTCCTAATAAGACTCCCCTGTGGCGGATAATGCTGCTTAGAGTTCCTATGCATGAAAATAGTTAAGGCCCTAACAGATGTAGGATTGATATCATATTGTCTAATTCTTTTTCTTTTATGCGAGAAGGATGATCTTTGTTTGATCAGACTCCTGCCCAATCTCCCACCATCAGAAGTTTACTTTCTCTACTAAATTCTTCGACTATCTAGAGTTATATGACTATCTCATTGACTTCAAATCGTAAATAGAAAGTCCTGGTTAGTTTTGTTTCTTGAGCGAAAGAGCTAGATTAAACGCTCCACTCACCTTACTGAGCGCGCACAGTAATATATAAATATAAAATATCAGGTAGCTCCGCACTGTGCGATGAGCGAAAAGCGCTCCGAAGAGCGCGATGTGCGGTGAGCGAAAAGCGCTCCGAAGAGCGCGATGTGCGGTGTGCGAAAAGCGCTTTTTGACTGAAGTGATAAATAACTACTACATCTCAAATGGGATATATTTTTGTTCTCTCAAAAATTGCATTTCTCAAGCCTTCTACTGTTGAGTAAAAGCCTTCTACTTTGCGACACACTGCAGTCTTAGCACAGCGCGCACTGTGCGCAGAATGCATTGGATGTTAAGCGTACTCTAATGCACATCGCCCATAGCGCTCTTCTAAGCATCGCACATCACGCTCTTCGGAGCGCTTTTCGCTCATCGCACATCGCGCTCTTCTGAGCGTAATTCGCACTGTGCGGAGCTACATCTCGCTCACCGCTCACTGAGGTGCTAGACAACTTATTTTTTGAGCGCTAAACAACATCGAAAGAATGTTTAGAATTTTCTTAACACATCAGATAACAACCAAATCATCAGACAGTCTTATCACAATAATGATATTTGCAATGGATGTCAAAACTTATGGAAAAAATCTTATCTTCCATGACCCAATTAATCCAAAATGAACATTCATAAAATGAACCAATGAATTAATTCTTTTTCAATTTGACTCAGATGTAACGTATTATTTTACATCGTTTTTGAAAAAAGGAAAATTAATGCTCGAATAAACATAAAAATTTCTAGCAGCTGCTAGACAACTTAATATCCGGGCACGGTTAATCGAAGCACGGATGAACGTGATTTTAATGTAGAAAGATGATGTAAATAGGATATAAAAAAGAATCCAGAAGAAATTTCGACGAGTGAACATAATTAATTGAAAGATAAACTGAACACGCGTCAACTTAAAGAAACAACGAATGGTTTTTTGCAAGTCCAGCCGTGTTTGACCTAACATTAGCTGAAATAAGCGTGTTATATCGGCATCGCATTGCGACAAACAGTGATAGCAGGTTATATCGGGTTGCAAATCGGTGTTTTTTTTTTTGTTTTAGTCTCGTAATCTTGCAGTCCAGTCGGTCCTGCTCGCGAAACGGTGTGGTGACAAAAGTGGGGAATAGAAATGGCGAGTACTACGTTGAGAACGATACCTTTTATTCGTAATTCCCTATTCTGGTTAATACTGCTTTCACTTTACCAGCATTATGTTTGTGAGAAAGGTAGGCACCCATGTAAAGCCCTAAATTAACGAATGATCGCGTTGTAAGCCAGGTGGCCCAGCATCAAAGTGCATCACATAGAGCACATGAATAAACAGCACGTAAACATTGGTCTGTTTTTTTTTGCAGTGCCTCGAAAATATCTGCAATCCGACCTATCTGCGCTGGGAAGCAGTTTTTCAGTGCCAATAGCAGTTCCAGCTCCGGGTAAAGGAAATGACACGGCGCTCGTACCAGACATGGGCGGTGCAGCATCGAATCGATCGGTTGTGCCGTTGGATGAAAACAAGAAAAGTTTTTCCAAACTCAAACTTTATCAAGAGCAATTAAATGGCAAAAAAGTACCGTCCTTGGCGGGCTCATTGAATATAAACGAGGAAACAACACATCTGCTAGGATTCAATGGTACTGGCCAGAGAAAAGAATATGCGATCGATGGAGACAATGTTAATAAAATGGCACTTAACAGCTCGACAAAGTTGTTGGGAGCAGCTGGTCTTAATACGTCAGTGTTGCAAGTGAGTCATTTGACAATTGATAACGGTTGTGGTTTTACTGAACATGAATGGAACTATCTTTTCTACAATCTGAACAGGAATCTCCTGGACGTGACCCAATCAGTGATGCAATCAACATCGATACGATCGAACGCACTGAGGCGGAATTGAACAGCACACTACAAGAGCATAACATAACAAAAACGTTTGAAGATAACCATCTGTACTACAAGAGCACTTGGTCAACCGATAAAGCCATGAGCGATGAATTTTGGAAAAAAATCTCTACCAACTTAACTGTCAACACGCTGCTTTCCAATTCCCATCGCAGGGCAACCGTATGTATTGTTTGTTTTAATGACATTAAATTGTTTTGCATCTTAGCTTGATCATATTTTCTAATGCATAAACTTGATCATATAAAAACAACTTAATACTAGTGTAACAAACGAATCTGAGTTTTTGCGCATTTTAACCGTGGTGCGGCGTGGTGTGGCGTAGCGATAAAATTTAACACCCCCTCACACTGCCCTCGTCCGCGTAGATAACAACTAACGTCCATACAAATTCATACAGTTGAATATTGAACTAGCTATGTAATGATTCATCGTACGATACGATGTTTTAAATACGATGTGTTTATTAAAATGGCTTTGTCAATCTCATACATACAGCAACTTACAATTTTTTTAACGCAATCGTATCATTTGCAGATTCCTTCATTGATTTTTATTTTATCATACTTTTTTTCTCTCTCTTATAGACTATGCTTTTGTCGTTCGATTTTCCATTCTATGGTTTTCCCATTCGAAACATAACAATTGCGAGCGGAGGGTTCTTATATACAGGCGACTACGTGCATTCGTGGCTAGCATCAACACAGTATATAGCACCGTTAATGGCCAACTTTGATACAGCCTTATCCAATAGCTCCCTTGTCAAATATCGTAATGATGGTAAATGCCCTGCATGTGATACATTTAGTCTGTCAATCATTTATACATGATCTGTATACTTTCCGTTTTTTTAGGTGAAACCTTTATTGTAGTTTGGGAAAACGTCATTCTTCAGGATCGTCCAAACAACGGAACATTTACCTTCAGCGTCACGTTAAACAAATCGGGTGATATTGTGTTTGCCTACAAAAAAATTCCAATCAGCATCCAGCAGATATTTGAAACCCCACTAACGAAAAACCACCCTGTGAAAATAGGGCTATCCGACGCGTACATCATTGATAAAACAATAATGCGTAAGTAAACTCTTGCATGTGCAGCATTTGTTAAAAAAAAATCGTGCAAAATTGTGTATTATTAGTTAGCATGTATGGATATGGCAGCGGAACGTTGGTTAGTCTAGTCATGTTTGCAAATTGATCGCGTTCCACTTTTCATCTTGTGGGAGTGATTCTATGAACGTTTTGAACATGTTTGACCACCAGTTTTTTGTTGTTTCCGACCAGAAAATAACACTTTGACGACATTTGCTACATCTCGCCATATGAGTCGAGACCATTGATTTAGAAAAAAAATCATAAAAAACTTACACTTATGCTCATTCGATCTGTGTTTCCTAGGGGAACAATAAATTGTTCCACGATCTCATCGGAATGATCCAATTGAATCCCAAATTTGAATTCAACACTATATATTAAGCCTCTTGAAACGATACAGTATTGGTTTTTTACCACGTAGCCCGAAATAGTGTTTTAGGTGCTTTAAATGGGTGCCATTTAAGTTATTTGTTAGTGCTATGAAGAAGCCGAAAAATGTGTCCAATTAGTTTAGAAATAGCCTGGATTTAAACCAATTTGCCGAAAACCTAAAGGAGAATATACATGGTATATAATTACAAGCTGACCACTAGCATATTTCGATTCAGAGCTGATATTCCTATGTAGAAGTTTACAAAGAAGTTCCTTGCAAAAGTTTATTCGGAGAGATGTACCAATACGAAACGCGAATAGCGAAAATGAAACGACTATTTACAAACATAGTTATTTTTATTGCAGGCACAAAACAGAAAACCATCTACGAATATCATCGAGTTAATTTTGGTCAAACTGAAGTACAAAATGATACCATCATTACATTATCAGCGCTTCCTACATGTTTCTCGTTTAAAGATTGCGAATCTTGTATCACTCACGATGGAGCTGATTTTGAGGTGAGCTTGCACGCTCCGCACATACATGAATATCAAGAACCTTATTACAAATATCGTCGTTTTAATTGCAGTGCTTATGGTGTCCAACGATTAATCGGTGTTCTACTGGAACCGATCGGAAGAGACAAGACTGGGTACATAAAGGTAAACCACGTCAACATTTCGAGTAGACTACACTGTATGTTGATTTGACGTATTGTTGTTATTTGACTTTCAGGATGTGATACAACAATGATTTCCGAAGCTTCATCCTGTCCGGCACTTGGTCAAAAAGGTAACAACTATGGCGAAACAGTAGAAGCTACAACCATGAATGCCCCCAGCAGATACAACAATACCAACAACACTCGAGATAATCAACAGCCAGTCCAAGACCGGAAATATGACCAAAGCGGTAGTTCTAATGGAGTTATTATGAATGGAACCGATAACTATAGGGGTCCCAAAAAAGATGAATTTGTCAACAAAGCACATGTATACCATGCGTCGGAAATGCACAGTGAGTCCAGTAACAAGCTACTAGTATCAATGCTGGTTATCCTCGGGATCGTGTTAGTGTCCGGCTGTTGGGTTTTATATGCATACCGGAACCCCCATACAAAGAGTGGTCAGCTGCTAATTAGGGTAAGTACATGGCGTAAAGTACGATATTCTACATGTTCTATAACAATTAGTACTTCGAAAAAGTTTGAATGTTTAGCATTCATATTTTAATTTGAGGTTTGGTATACTATCTTTCTCTTAAATGCATTCGATGGTTTCTCTGATCAAGATTGTAAAATCGAAAAAGGTTTGTAAACATATGTTATTTTAATTCGACTGCACGGACATATCTCTAGTTACCTGAGCTATAGGGATAGCCTTGGATTTTTAATTTAAACTGAATATTTCACCTGAGCAAATCATACGGACCTGAAATTTAAAAGTTGTAATAACCTAGACTGATACTTAATTGGCATTTAAAATTGCAAAACAGCATTTCTAACTAATTTCATTGAACATATTATATATAAAACCATATTATATTGAACCATTGAACATATTATATATATTATATATATATAAGACAAAACTCTTCTTATGGAGGGATGACTACTATAAAATACAGAATAAAATGCACAAATAATAATATTATAATTTTTTTCCCGTTTTATTCTAGTACCGTCCTAATAAATGGTTGTGGCGACGTGGCGAGGCACGGTATACTGCAGCTTCCATCCACATGTGAGAATGCGACTTACGTTGAAACCCCACTCCGGTGTCCATGAAAATATCCGTCCACTTCCTCTTGTCATACATTACTTCCCTTTGCATTAATGATGGTTCTGTCAAACTGTACGTATCTTAGCAAAACTACAAAATGCTTTTTATTACTCTACTACGTTACTATTTTACTCTACTACGTTAGGAGATTTTATCTGCTGATTTGTCTCCTGACGTCTGGTATTGTATTACGCCGTATGTAAAAGTTGCTCGATGGCATCACATACAATGCTATCTTTGAAATTTGAGTTTCTTCCAACAGAACAAAGTCAATCATGAGCACAAACGATGAAATAATTAAAATTTGTATTTCCCGATATGCTCAGAAAACATTGTGTGATATATGCAGACGTTGATCTGTTGACGTTGACTTTTTCATGCTTAAAAAGGTAACAGCTTTTCGTTTGTTTCTCGTAAATTTGTTTAATGCAATGGTTTTAATTCGTTTACAAAGTTCGTATGATAGCTAGTTCAAACTAGCTGCACCGGAAAAGAGCAAGGGCAACTCTTGCCACAACTTTTGTTTTGCAGTCCAACTTTCTTTCCTCAAATGGCACTGATTGGTATTGTTTAGAACAATGAAGTAAAGAGAGTAACCATTGTGTAACACAAAATGTAGTTTCGATGCTTGCGGTATGGTTTACTGTTAGAATAGCATTACTTTAGAGTTTCTTGGCCAAGAAATGGCAAATACAGTAACATTATTTGAAAAAAAGCAAAGAGCAAAACTAAAATTAAGCAAACTGCTCCGCATAATCTCTGAACATTTCGAGCAACACTTATCATACTATTGTGCATAAATCATCGATAATTTTTTATTGAATAATGATACTAGTGAGATGCTAAATTTGAAGAATCTCTATTTTTGAACATGTTACTTCTTGGTATTTTTTTTTACTGCAAAATTTATTTTTATTTGTATTTTTATTTAAACTAAACGCAAAGTGCGCTGTTATTAAACCGTCCTATTCCAAGTGGTAGAAAGGTGCAATAAAATCTATTATTAATACTATGGATTTATCAGATTGAAAAGTGGTACTTCAAGGCAATAGAAATTGATGAAACAATTTCCCCTACAGTTTTGTTTTGGTATCTGCAAACAAAGCAAACAAGCAATAAGAAGTTATTGTAGAACAAGAGGCCGTTCTGCAATTCTCATTTCCAACTATATGAAATCAAAGAAAAAAAAAGGAAATCAATAACATGTCATGCAAAAAGTAAAATTCTAATTAAACTATTATTACGGAAATAGCTACAATATGTCAGTTCACCATGTCAATTATAGGAAATAATATTTTGCTGCTCAAGGAAAAAGGAAATAATATCTCAAGCGATTTTTGCGCACTCGTATATTCTTCATGTGAGGCAAATTGAATAAAGACAGAATCGAAACACCTGCAAAGACATTAAGAAAAGACGTATTGAACACATACAGCTGCTCCTATCTAAAATGGGACACCTTAAAATTTCATCAACATGCGGGCTGTAATGCTTTATTGCTCTTTAACAGTAACAATTATCGATAATTTTAGTATACATAATCAAAGAATTATAATTTCGCTATATAAATGCACAAAAAAACGGATAAAAATCAGTTAAAAAATTGGTACCTTTAGAATATAACAAAAACTTAAGATTGGATGAAATCGCATGCACACATTTAAAGTGGGACACTTTCATTTTGGTGTGTTTATTGCTCAGATTACCGATTGTTAGGAAAAAAAAAGTTCTTTAATATTAAGTATCAACAAAATTATTAAGTGATGTGCAAAATTCAAGCCGTATTACATAATATATCTCGTTAATATTGATAGTTTAATTTATTATAACTGAAAAAGACATTTCTTCCTAGAATGGCACTACATTTTCGAGAGGTCCGTGGCCTGCCATTTCCGTGACTTGGATGCACTCACGACATGATAGTCACTCCTGTGTTCGGGAAAACGACTCGAATGGGATACAATGCTTCGAAAAAGACATTAACCTCTTCGCAATTCCATTAATCTATATCGCAAGTGGTGTAATTAGAGTGTTTGTTTTTTTTATTACTGGAAGCGGGTGGTCGAGGAGATAGCAATCTTAAACGACAAGACCAGGGTTCAAATCCCATTGCAACTGTTTCCCCCGTACGCACAGACTGACTATCCTATTACGAGCCATAGAAGATGTTTTTTTTTTATTCAATGAAATATTTATCAACTGGTATGCTAATAACTAATCACTATCCTAGACTGTAATTCATTAATCAGTATTCAATTATATTTAGACATGGTCTTCGAACTACTAATACTTGGTAGTGTTTTTCATATTCGGTTTGTTTTTTATGGAATATTTTTTTGGTTCAGATGCTTTTCATAGACCAAATTAAAATAATACTTTGTGGATCAGGTGGCAATACTATGTATAGAGGAAGAAAAATCAATCTTAGAATGGAAAATGTATGAAAAAGACAATTATTCGAATATCGGAAGAGTGTATTGGAATGTGAATGTTTTTTTAGTTATATTAAATTAAACTATCAATTTTAATGGGATATATTATGGAATAGAGCTTGAATTTCGTACATCACTTACTGCTCTTTTTGTTATTTAATATAAAAAAATCACAAACTATCCGTGATCTGAACAATAAAAAAAAAAAAAAAACAAAGTGTCTCCCTTGCATGTGCGATTTCATCCAATCTTGAGTTTTTGTTATATTTTAATGGTAAATTAACTGATTTTTAACCAGTGTAGCATTTGTGTAGCTAAATTTTAGTTCTAGAATTCCCTTTACTAAAATTATCGATAATTGTCACTATTTATGAGCAATTAAGCTTTGAAATTCGCACGATGATGAAATTTTATGGTGTCCCACTTTAGATGGGAGTAGCTGTACATTGTTTTCTGTTTTATTGAAATTACGCATATAGTAGCTTGGTGTTATATTTGGTTAGATTTTTATTAAAAAAAACCATGTGAAACAAATTTACAAAAAATGTAGGCAAAAATGTAGATCTTAAAAATCGTATGTGCCTTATGGGGATGTAGCAAATAAAGTGTAATACTCATACACATTAAATACACAATAAAATTCTTATACAAACATTCTGACGGAAAAGGCCCTGAACGTGAGCTTCAACAAAACCACCATAAATATATTATTGCATTGGAAATGATGTATACTAGTTAATAGTATCATATGGACGGCAATCATTAGTAGCGTCATCGTAAAATAAATATACGTAATGGATGAAAATAACTGTTGTGTTACTGAGCTTACAGGTAGAGGTCACACGGAGGACTGGAAATCTCGATGGGACGTCTTCTTTGGCCTTAAATGTTACACACACAATGATAAAAAAGGATCTGACTCTTGCATTTAGCACTCGCAGTATGCAACCTACTCGCACTGACCTGCGGAAGAAATTCGAGTGCAAAACGGGATTTAAATAACAAAGTGCTTCTCGATTCTTGACGCGGAAATATTTCCAGGACACAACAAAATCTCTAACCAATAACCATCATGGTTTCGCTTGATTAACTAGAGCATATATGCCGAATTACTTTCCTGATCCCTGAAACAAAGGCTTTTATGGTAGCGGTGACGCGTATGGAAAATGAACTCACTCACTCATCGGGCGCTACAACCGCTTCGCGGTCTTGGCCTGCCGCAACAATCCTCGAAAGCCCTCACGGTCCAGCGCCGTCGTCTGCCAATCCGTTATCCCGGCCGTTCTGCCGGACGGCGCTATTATTCCATCTCGACGGCCTAAAAGGACTTTGCGGGCTTGGTCGTCCGATGTGATTCTCATGACGTGACCAGCCCATCGGAGCCTAGCGAGTCTAATTCGCTGCACGATGGTTAGATCATCGTCGTTGTGATATTACTCTGGATAAAAAATTGAGTTACACGCTTGTTACTGTATGTCTTCTATTTCGTGCGACCACATCTGGCCCGATCTCCTACACTCACCTGTCATTGGTAAGCATCGTCCGTCGCGAAAGGTATTAAGAGTGGAGAATGTTGTAGTATGACCAGTTAGCAGCCAGCACCCTTGCGCGTAGCTCAACATCAATGTTGTTGTCGGTGTTGACCTTAAGTTGATAGGTGAAGTTTTGGAGTTTTGGAAAAGTGCGATCACCTATCTGTTGCCCCTACGTAAATTTATGTTTGTGTTTGTTAGCAGGGCCGCTGGTGGTGCCAGCATCATTTTGGTTAATCTTCAACCCGAAGTTTAGTGCCGCTTGCACGATCCTTTGTTAAGCTTCTGCTACCATAGGAGAACCTCAAACCAATGGTTTCTATGTCATCAGCAAATGCCAAGATCTGGATTGACTTATAGCAGATGGTGCCCGTAATTTCCACCTCCGAGTCACGGAAGGCTTTTTCTAGTAGGCTTCTTCCAAATTGTAAAGCAGACAGGCAAGACAATATCTCTGGCGGAGGCCCTATTTTGATAACGGGGAGGGAACCTTCAGAAGGTACCCAAGTGTGGGATTCACCGTGACCCAGTTCTCGACCTGTTCCGAAACCTGCGAATAAGCTGATGTGCGAAATACTCCATGCAAGAACGTAAATGCGGTAAACCCTCGTTGTTGTTGTCCTTCCTAGTTGTCTCTGCTTCTGCTGCTTCGTGTCTCCTTGTGTTGCTGCTGCTCCAATACGCCTGCTGCTGCTCTGGTTACTTATCGCTGCTGCTGCTTCTGTTGTTGTCCTTGTGTTGCGGAAACGTGGCAGATACTGCTGCCCCGCTTTTTCTCTGCTCCGCCGTCGTTGTTGTCGCCGTCATCTTGCCGTTGGTGGACTTTTCTCGTTTCACCTCACTTGGAGGCTTTCGAAGATGTTCCGGCAATCCGAACAGGTTCCCATGTGTTGCGGTTGGTACACATCCTCGCTGCTAGATTGTCCATTGTTAGGCGGGTGTGGCTCTGTTGTTGCATCTCTTGTTGTGCCCGGGCGAACCGTGTCAACGGAACATTACGTGCTCAACATTCTCCTCGGCGTGTTCAAACACCGGGCAGTATAGTGAGCCATGGTGTTGACAAAGTAGCTCCGAAGAAACCCATGCCCTGTAAAGAGTTGAGTAACGGAAAAGTCAGTTTCTCCATGCTTTCGATTGACCCAGGACGTAATGTCCGGGATCATTCTCCTCGTCTTCAAACCAGGCGAACTCTGTTGTTCCACGCCACTAGATGCTGCCCATGGTGCTGCTTGCGGTAGAGCACAACCCCCAGGTACCTGAGCTATTTCGTCGAGTCGATTGTGTACCCACCCACTCGTAGTTGGCCTAACTGCGGGCTGTGATGAGTTCAGAAGATCATGAAACCGGTTGTTTGATAGGCCAGCTGCAGACCCACTCTTCCCATCCAGCGCTCGACCGTCTGCAGGTTCCTCGTAGCAAGGTCACTGATCTTCTGTGTGTCCTTTCCGATGAGTGTAAATGCCTCACCGTCAGCAATCCCTATGATGTCCGCTCGCTTTCCGAACAGTTCCAAACGGAGCACGTCGTCGTACATGACGTTCCATAGTGTAGGCCCTAGAACCCTGCGGGACACCTGCTGACACTGGTAGAGACACCATTCCTTCGTCTGTCTCGTTGTGAAGCCTGCAATTTCCGAAGTAGTTCCGCAGCAACTCCTAGAGGTACTATGGCGTGTCGCTCCTCTACCGATCGCTGTCCGGGACGCGTTCTTCGCGTCTGTTCTGTTGGCAATCACCCTGTTGATAGTAATCCGCTCCAGTATCTTTCCCAGGATGTTCTGCAGACAGATTGGCCGGTACGACGATGATTCCCCGGGCGGTTTCCCTGCCTTCATGAAGAGCACCAACCATTGGCTCTTCCATCGGTCCGGGAAGTGGCCGGAGTTTATGTAGTGCGGGAATGTTCTCTTGAAGACACTGGGAAATGCCGTCATCGCTTCTATCAAGGCCACGTGAGGATGTCGCGTCACCGTGCACCATTATGTCGCTGCTGCAGTGATCGGTATGTGCAGTTTTTACGTTCGGTCACTGGTTTAAATTATTCGTCAAACCAGCCAGATCTGGTGTTGCCCTGACGTGGTGAGAGTGTGTCGTTTGCACAGTTTATTATTTTTGGTTTTAAAACGTTCCACCGTTCCCTCGTAGTATCGTATTCATTTGCTGGTATAGCCTCACCTTTTGCGGATTTGAATACCTTTTGGACATGACTGTCCTTTGGGAAGTCCGTGTTGAGCCGAGTCTACGTGTTTAGCACATTACTAAGCCAACCAAGTAGTGTTGAGATCTTGGCCCCTCGTTACATTCTGACGTTCTACAGGCTCGACTGTCTTTGGCGGCTGATCAACATGATCTGATCTGATTGGTAGTGGCTTCATCCGGGGACACCCGCGTGACTTGGTGAATGTCTCGGCGCGCAAATTTGATACTTCCTACCACCAGATTGCTTGCAGCTGCAAGCTGGACCAATCTACTACCGTCATCGTTACTGTGCTCATGAGGACTGTGATTTCCAATGTACATTAGCTCCCTACCAAGTTTTGCATTGAAGTCCCTCAGGATGATTTTAAGGTCATCTCTGTGGCACTGGTCAATGGTTTTCGAGAGACGGCCGTTAAAGAGCTCCTTCTCCTCTTCATTCTTGTCTTCGTAAGGGTTGAACGTTTACGAAGCTGATTTTGAAGAATCTGCCTCACATGCGCAGGGTGCATAGCATATCATTGATGGCATTGAAGCCGATGATCTCGGATTTCATCCGCGGACTGATGGCGAAAGCCGTTTCGAGAATATGTTCCTGTTCATAAAAATGTTCTTGTGAAAGCATAGACGTGTACGCGGTGAAGTTCCAGTTACAACTCGTTTATTCCTTAGTCAAATTAGAAGTTCATTACATAATTGGTTCATTTTGAGTTCATTTCAGATTCTTGTCTATTCCCTTTAATCCGGTTCGTCTATGCTGCGCTCTCGAATACTTAACCTAATCGTAAAATCCAAACAACACCATTCCCTAGCCATCGGATCTCCGGCTCTGTAGGTAGTGCGTACGTTCCAGGAGCCCATTAGAATATTTTTTGGGGACGGTTATCATTAAGTCCGGGTAGCGCAACTTGTTGTTGCTTTCTGCAATCAGTCGATTACATGAGGCAGGGTTACTGGCCCGACGCTCGAGCTCCTAGGTACCTTTGGAGAGCTTCGTGGCATTGAAGTTTATCGTTAATCTGCCCAGCACCCTCCCGTTCAGCCATGCTCCACCATCCGCCCAAGGGGATAGGAATAACCCGTGGATAAGCTTGGATATGCGGTGGGACAAGTTACCACTCAGCATGACGAGGACGTGACGGAATAAGAGTTGGAAGGAAGACCCTTTGGTACCCCCAGAAGAGTATCGCATGCTACCACAATAGCAGAGCAACTTACTTTGCTACTCTCTAATTGGAGGATGAGGGAGAAAACGGTCGTAGCTGGTAGTGAGTTGAGATTATAAATTAACATCATTGCTGTAAACTTTAATTTAAAAAGACAAATTTATTCCTTTGATACAGAACTTGGAAATGAATATACATGTGCCATTTATTCTATCCGTTCATTTCGTAGTTAATTATGGTCATGGTCCATCATCATGTTAAGGTTCATAACAACTAATCTGACTACGAAAAGTGTTGGACATGTAGCAGATTTTTTGTTTAATAAAGTATTGTATTAAGTTTTACTGTGGTATTTACGTACTAAACAATACGTATTTGTGAATGTATTCTCAACCTCAAATAACTTAGACTAACTTTAGGCTAATAACTGGCAAATCATGTGTAAATAACGTAATTTTGACAAAAAAAAAGCGTTTCACTATCAAACCAAGAAACAGAGGTTTCTACATCTGATAAACATAGCAATAAAGTAGGGTTATGAAACAATCGATAAAATTGCCAATGTGAAATGAAATGAGATGAAATTAAAGTTATACGAGCGATAGAATACATTCCGCTACAAAAAAGTATTACAATTACATACTTGCTACACATGACATTTCTATAACGTTTTTGTTTGTTAAAACTATTGTTTTGTTTTGTCAGTTTGTTAAAACTATTGAAAAAACCCATGGCGCATTGGTATTTGGAAATTGTTTCAATAAACCTAATAATAGAGATAATTGCACTTAGCAATTTGTCTGTTTGTTTATAACTTGTGCCACAGATTGTCGGTATGCTGTCAATTTTGCATTTGGAAGAATATAAATTGATCACTCTATATCATGCAATGTTCAACTAGGTAAAATCATAGTTAAATCTGTATTAAACAATTCTATTATGGGTAAACCTATAGTTAACTGAATTGGATTTTGGAATTGAATCTTGTAAACGAAAGCTCAACACCTATAACGTTTATAAATGAATGCAAGAAAACATATACTAGTCACAGCCTTTTGAATGAAAAGCTGTTTATATTTCACGTACAATCAGCTAATGCGGTTTTAAGTAAATATATTGCAATTTATGCACCTTACTAAAGTCATGCAAAATTTGAGAAAATGGGTAGATCCTAATTTGCAACAATCTAAACTGTGCTGTTTCTTTGGCTCAGTATGTTTTTGCATTTCTATTAAAGACTTAGTAACTTGCTTTTTCTTGTGGGTCTGCGGCATGATTTGCTTAATCAATTGAAACGACATTGTAATATTTTGTTAGATCCGATACAAACTATGCTCGGTTATCGTGATTATTTTGCGTTGCTTAGGGTTTACATTCTTACTATGCAATGCCCCATTTCAGCAAAGAAGTGTTTTTGAAAATCCCAAATATTTAATTATTGAGTTTTATTGCTGCTAAAATTTGGTTTTTAATATTCGCTCGAATTATTAAGGGATGGGTATATATGGTCTGTGTGTGTGTGTGATTTTTATTTGATTCTAAGTACATTGTTTATCAAAGTAAATAATTTAAATTTTACTCATGATTCTGTACTGAACATGTTTCATAAAACGTGTAAAATTAAATAATTCCTGTACTTTTTCTCAATTGTTAGCTTACATTACATCAATTGTTTAGCCTAGAATAATTTCTATTCAGTTGGGGCGCTAACATTTTTATCAATTATAAGCTTACAGCTAATGATGAAATAGTCACGATGTACCAGTTAGTTTGGAATGAATGTAACATACATGACCAGATCGTAAAATAGAACCTATTTGCAAGAGGTACGCATTTGACACTCTGCTAGAATCTCACAATAGATTTGAAATCGTCAAAAGGTATTAGGTATGTTTCATGATTTCATATTTATTGACTACCAATTTCCAAGAGCAATTTTCTACCAGTAACGATGACGTTATCGATAAGAGTATCAAGTAAAATGTACGTGAGTAACAGAGAAGTGCTAAGTACATGCACACGAGAAACTGAGAACGCTGCGATATTACGGTACATTTTTCGACTATCAGGTCCAAGGTAACCAGGTATTCGTAACCGTTCTATTTCCTCGTGATAAAACCAAGAACAAAAAAACATGTTGGTAAATTCACTACAATCTTTTCGTTACTTTACTCATAATTACTTATAGGTTTTGTTGATTTTTGGAACAATACTACTCTACTTCATTAATTTGCAGTAGGAATGGCCGGAATTTACTGCTATAATGAATGCATTAAAAATGGACTACTTTTGGCGACTTATATCGAATCATAGTTCAGAGTTATAGTCGTGAATGCTGACGGATATAGCCGATCGTGTACTTTACGTTATCATGCAAGGTTTTACTTTCTGTTCTATCCAGTAGGGCGCAGGTCTCGTAGTAATTTGAGAAAGGGGATTTAATTGTGTGCTGGAAGGCAGACCTGGCCCCGGCCCTCGTAACACCAATATATCACCAGTGGAGGAATTGGCGGTTGCTTTTATAACGTGATCCTACGAAGCAGGGCCACGAAAAGTCGTAGCTTTCATCTAGCCCCTCACGGTTTCCATTCCGATTGTAATTTTAAAGCTAACGTGTTTGTTAAAGGTGGTTTTCTTAAAAGGAATCGAACTACAATTCAACATGACCCGCCATCCCCCCCCCCCTTTCCGGTTCTTTGTTCCGAAATCAGATCTCTGGTCAATGGGGTATGTCTAGCTAACGGTTTGGGGCAACATTCATTTCACATGAGGCCTTCAAAAGGTTTGGTTCTTCGCAGGACATTAGAGGATGGTCTGTTGGGAAGCAAATGTTTTACTGAAGGTAGTAAATTTTCCCAATATTCCTCAAAAGCAACCGACACAACACTTTTGCCTAAACTTCAAATTTAGTTCTATGTCTTCGTCCAGTTTGCTTACACTGGCTAAACATCGATGCAGTTTTTGTGTTAGAGTACAATAAAAAAAGCTTTTTAAAATTTATACTAATTCTCACTCGCAAACGGCTCTATTTTTACAAAAATAAACCTCTATTTGAATCTGTTGTTTTGTTTTTCAATGTTTACTTTGAATTCGTCCAACTTTATCTCAAAGATTATTGGATTGCTTTAAATAAAATATAAACAACTCCTTCGTAGAGATAAAAGAGTGAAAAAACAGGTGTCATAATAATCGTTTCTTAGACATACACAATGTTTTTATAGAAAACTGTACTTGATATCGAGGCAAATCAGGCAAGTTTTTTATTAATTATTTATGAAATTCCCTTAGGGCCCTTTTGAAGCGTGTCACACTTACAGATGACACATTATACAATAATTTCAACGCGAAATGAGTCGCAAAAGACGGATACATAAGAAGGACAATTTGAAACACAACTGAAGGCAAACAAAACATAAAACTCTTTAACACGAATGTTAAAAACTACCAGTACCAGTTTTTAGAATATAAGTTCTGATTGCATTTGAATGAAATACTTGATCGTAAATATCACTATTTAACAAAAATATTATCATTGATTCATCTGCTTTTACAGTTAAATGCCATACGAAGTTGTATGTGTCCATTGGCTCCTAAATTGGAGTATATAAATCCCTTTCCGGAGAGATTGCGAAGCCGGTCTTGCGAAGAAATGGCAGGCCAAGACATCTCGAGATTGTAGAGCTACAGAACAAGAAGACATCGCTTTCTATAATCCTACGGTATACATATACTTGTGTCCTTCGAAATCCAGTTCTTACGGTAGTTTTAAACGGATATTGCTAAGAGTAGTTAATATTTGCTCTTAACTTTTATGCTTGAAAATGTCTGAATAATGTCTCTAAGCTCACAAACATAAACGGATTAAATATGTATGTTTGGTACAACATTTTCCGTACCTCCGTGGGTTTGTTTTTTCAGAATGTCATGCTCAGTTTTAGCTTGGCGTAGCCAATTTTTAAGATCTCGAGTCTGCTCAAGGAGAGAGATCGTGTAATGTTGTTGATTTTGAGCATTGTTTGACGTTGTTTGGTGTGCTCCAGCGAAAATGGTGCTTGATGTTTGATTAAAAGATGGAGTAGCTGTTGTTTGTGGTAGCACTACGTCGCAGCACTGTTTGCCAGACGTGGCATTGCACTGTAGCGTTGTGGTGTTGTTGAGAAAATCCATTTCATCGAATCTCATAACAGGTGTACCACCATAGTTTGGATCTGAAATGATGGTTGCAAAAATGTTGACCGAGATGCAATTAACACTTATAAAGTGCAATCATTTTGGCGAGATTGAGAAATTTTTCAAGAGTAGTTTGATTCAGTCATCGTAATCGATTTGCATTATGTGAGGCAGCACACTTCAATAACATTTTGATACTTACTTAGCAAACCCCAAATTTCTTGTATCTCCGTGTGCAAATGCTTTAAGTACGTAATAGTGTCAGTGGGCTCAACATTTCTCGATGGAACTCTCGCCTGCAAGCGACCATAATGTTCAGTAGTTGGTACATCGGTGCTGCTGAAACCCGAACTTGAATACGAGGACAAATCGCTAAGTGTTTCCTTGGGTTTAAGTGGAATCTCTCTGGAGCCTGCTCGAATAGGTTGCTCTTTTTCGGAGAGTTTTTGTAAAGAGTTTTCTAGATGTCGCAATCTAATTACTTTTTCCCCGAGTAATGCTCGTGTACGATGAAGTGATACTTCCATTTCGGTTAATTCTTTCTCCTCCTGAAATACAAAAGGAAATGTATAGTGATATTTAATAAAGAAGTACATTCCATACTATATTATTGTATAAAACATTATTCACTGCTAAATTGAATTGTATAAAAATCAAATTTTTTTAAGGAATTAATGTTGTGAAAACATAGCATATGAATGTCCTCAATGAATAAACAAAATAACATGATTTATGAAAAAAATGTTTTCATGATATAGAAAATGCTGATGCACATAAGAGATTTTTGTAAACTATCTGAAAAAACAAATATATTGTTGCGAAACATGTATAGCGCAAGTAACATTTTGTCGTATGCATAGTCGAGTGCTACTAAAAAATACGCAGCTGCATTTTTTCCTGCCTTTGCCAAATTAGCAAATAAACATGCCTAGCAAAGCTGGCATGAACGTTGGACTCGTCTTTTTGCTGAACGGTCATTGAAGATTAGTTAATATTGGGTATTTACTGAAATGAATAACTGCGAATGAGCTATAGAAGTTCAAAATATTCGTAAACAAAACTAAGAGTTTGTTCATTGGGATAATTGTTACAGGCGTTCATAGTGTACATGATCACCATGATCTTCATGTAAGCAAGCACAATAAAGTGTTTTAACGTGCATATGAAATAACTATAATCAATGGTAGCATCTAATGTAGTCATTGAATTATAAACTAGATGCTGTACGTATCAAAAACACGCAGGCCAAACAGCTTCTAATCGTTCAACAAGGGCATTGGTGAGCTACCAAAGTGTATACTTACATGAAATATTTGATCAACCGTTTGCTTGTTCTTTATTGCATGCTTTACCGCAATATCTCGCTGCTTAGATTTGAATACATTTTTCTGCGCACGCAAGGATTCCTTCGCCCGCAACACAGAGTCTCGTTCGAGAAGTATACGATGTTTAAAGAACTCCAGCTCACTCCTGTCGGTAGTTGTGACGACCTCCGTTTCACCCGCATCACCGTGCAAGCAAGCACTTGCTGTCGCCTTATTGTTATCAACGTTAGCTATGTTATTCACAAACGGGTAACGTAAATGGTACGGCGCGTCGAGATTGCAGTCAGGAATTTGATCTTCCAATTCTTCTAGTTTTTTCAGCTGTATGCGCAGGTTTTCCACCGGCGTATAAGGCTTAGCGCCTGTTTCGCGCTCATGCTTGCTTGAGTTCAACTTAGAGGTGGAAGATGATTTGGTTTTGGTGAAAATTCTTCTCTTCGGACGGGCGGCTGCCGAAGCAGCGCCAGTGAACGAACTGCTGCACGAATTTTCTACTCCTCCATTGTCGCAACTCAATTTGTGAAACTCAGAATCAGAACTGAAGTTGTCCTCGTGCTGCACGCTGCCAAATATATTTTTCACCTGGAAGTAATGCTTCGAATATCTGTTCTCACTTTGGCGCGAATCGTCCACTTGATGTTTTTGAGTATTGTTGTTGTTGGCGTGATTTAGCAAAAAGGTCGATTTTCGAGACTCAGCAGAGCCTGCACCGTTCACATGTAGAGCAGTGTGCTTCGAATCCATCACATAGCTATCTCCTGTGGTGGGAATTCGTTTGGAGGCAGCCCCTAGGGCTGCGTTGCTGAGTGGTTGGGATTTCTCTGACATCATTGATTGTTTGACCCCGGAAGCTCCGGACATGCCTTTCCCGACCTCATAGGAGTAGGATGGCAATGGTTTGGAGTTTGTGCGATCGTCTGTTTCGTAGCTGTTGCTAAGCAAGCTGTGTTGCTGCTGCTGTTGTTGCTGTTCTCGTCTCTTTTTACGGCGCTCCAAAGAAATGCGCACATCCGTCTTCAAGCGGGTATACTTTTCCTTCAAGCACTTGTACTTGTCTTCCAGTAACCGTTTCTCGCAGCGCACCTTCTCGTACAAACGGTCCTCACCTGTCTCCCGCATTCGCTGCCGCTCCATTTCTAGCTCGTGAGTTAGTTTGATTTTAATTTCCGCCAGATTAGTGCTGTGCTCCTTCTTGAGCAGTTCCTCCTCCATCTTCAGGTCGCGCTCCAACTCTTCGACAATTTCATCATGATTCTTTTGTAACTTGGCCATTGTAGCCCGGTGTGCGTTCGTCACTTCCTTCACACGCCGGTCGAACTCTTCCTGTAGCGTCTCTTGATACACCGCATACTCTTTGGCATTTTCATCTTCATAGTCAGCTTTCATTTCGTTCAGTTTTGCTTGGTAAAACTCTTTGATTTCATCGATATTCTGCTGATGTTGATCCTTCATGCGCTGCCTTTCTTTAGATAACAGCTCTTCATAACGACAGCGTTCGTTCGCCAATTCGATTTGCAACTTGTTTTCTTCTAGCGTGGCAAGAGAACGCAACTCCTCTTCTAGCTTTGTTTTGTACCGTTCGCGCTCTAGATCGATTGAATGTCTGAGAAGTCGTAAGGAATCTAAATCACGATCTTCCAACAAATCATCGTTAACTGCTTTGCAAGTCGACACTGCCGACGAAAATAACTTGCCGTCATGCACCACTTTTAAACCGACACCTGTTAATACTTCGGAATCAGGTTCCGTCGATTCCGAAGAAGATGTTTGCTTTAGCCCATCTGCACTAACGTCGTCTTCTTTGTCCTGATCATCAAAGCGATCTCCGACATCTTCACGATCGTCATTATTTTCATCTGCTTCTTCATTAGCACCTTGCTCCACGACTGTCGCACCATCGACAAGTGCCGAATCTGTTTCTGCCTTAAGTTCATTTGGAGAATTTCCTAAATCGAGATCAATATCAAAGCGAACACTTTTTCGCTCATCATTTCCTGAATCATCGTTGGGAGTGCTTTTAGAACGTACATAGTTCAAACTCGTATCACGAAGAATGCCTTTCACTTCAGATTCAGGCTTGCGCCCTAAATCTAAACTACTAAATTCTAGTTTTTTGTTTGATTTCAGAAATTGCGATCCCGTACCGGTGATTGTAAAGCCATAAAGTGTTGAACCCATTTTGCTATAATTTTCCTGCTTTATGGTTTCTTTACTTTCGCTCTTTGTGTCATGGCCACTGGCGTCCGTGTTAAATGATAACTTTCTCGTAAAAGCAATCGATGAATCAAGATTGTTTGATTTTTTAGCAGCACCGGTAACAGTGGCAGCAGCATCTTCAATGTTATTTTCTTTATTTGAATCACTTTCGTTATTTGCGGTCGTCGAAGCGAACAAATTGGTGGAACAATCCTGCTGTTCCGGCTTCTTTGAATCTTGCTGATTAGTTTTGTTGCTCTTAAGCTGTTGGTTCGACATTGCAAGACTGTTCCCACAGTCAGAATCTTTCGTATGCTGTTGATCATACGTATTCAGAGTACTGGCTGATTTGTTGAAATTGGATTTTAAACTTCGGAATCCAGAATCACCGAACGATGTAGAATCTGATTGATCGAAAGCTAATGCCTTTCTTGCATCGATCACTTTGGCTCGGTACAACACATCGATAGGGTGTTCCCATTGGGATTTTTTTGTAATCCGATCGTAGTAGTAGTATGCTTTGACTTGTTTACTGTAACTATACCAAAAAAGGAAAGACAGAAAGAAAGAACAACACAAACACATTTTAACAATTATCTAATGTTACTTAATGTTCTTTGTTTATAAGGGCTACTTTGTAAGACCTATAAGTTTATTCACCAAGCAATCGAAACACTGCGATCGTCAGTTCGAACTAGGCGCATATTTCTCTCACTGATGTGGAAAAATCACTAGCAGAAAGTTATAAACAAGTGAGGTGTTTGGTCTTTTACATCTAATATAGAATATTAGGCTTTTCGCTTTTCTTACTAAAGGCTTTAGGCTCATGTCTGTTATGTAATAGCTTGACAGATTTATTTTGATGTGATGAGTTGTGATCTTCACATCACATATAGATATAGTGGAGACACAAAAACTATTTGTTAGTAATATTGGCTGGTGTCATTTTGGTCTTAGTTGGGCTTGGTTTATCTTGTCTAATGGTAGCCTATCAATGGCTTTGTATTTCCCATTTGTCCCATATGTTCTCAATAGTCAGTCTGACTTATGGGCGCGGCATACTCCTAGTGAAATACCCTAGTGGAATTAAATCATACCATGCGTGTATATTGAGTCGTATTTTGTAAATTAGCTGACCTTGGTGAAGTTAAACAACTATTAAATTTGTTCTTCCTTCAACGGAAAAATGTAATACAATAAAAACAAATATGATACACATTAGTCAACTGTAAAATTATCAAAGAGTCTTCAAAGGTCTGTGCACTACTACCGGCTGAAAACTTAATAGAGCAAACGAGCTGATGACACATCGATTAACCTAATATTACGAAAAGAATAAAAATAACCGTTCTACTAAAATTCAATTAAAATAATCGATAAACAGACTCACTGCGAAAGAAATAAAAAGTTGAAGAACAGAAACCTAAGCAATATACAATCTGAAATGGCTAATTATGAATTATCGATAAATTCGTTGACCTAGCACATACGCATACACCCTCATCAGCTGGAAACCAGCTGTATGTTTCTTTGACATTTGATTTATTATGTACTGACTTTTATCCTAAATAAGATGACTGCGATGATCTGCTACATAAGCGTTTTCTATACATTCATAGCATTATTTGTGCACTAGTCGTAATGTATTTTGCAAAAAATTGTTTAACAAAATTAAATATTAACACATTTGACTCACCATGGTTTCCAGTTCTCTGGCAAGGGGTGTAGTAATCCTTGTCGAGCCAGATAAATTATATTAGCCTCTTTTTCCGGATCTATACCAATTTTGACTGCATATTCAATAATTTCTGTTGCATGTTTTTGTGTCAGATAATTCGAGTTTGTTGCCAATATACAGAACGAACATGAAAATAAATAAAGCACAACACAATATATAACAACCGCTTAGTGTAAAATATTACATATGATGTTAGAAATAGGAAAAATGACTCAAACCTGAGGATGTATGTAAGGAACAAAGTTACATTTCACATCCACTATATGTATTGACCAATGCAGCCCCTACCTTCTTTTGTGGGTTCATATGTAGAATAGAATATTTCATCTTCTGGTTGAGAAAACCCAGCGTTGTATGATGGAGTAGCCATGATTATCCAATAATTTTTTTATCAGACACTTATATTTATAGGGCAGACTGTGTAACCCGCTTTATCACAAAGTATTATGCAGCACACATAGATGAAGTATATCGAGTTCCTAAACTAAACACCACATGTTACATCCATTATGAAACTTATCTAGTTGTCGCAAGACACGTTAATTCGAAACTACAAAATGTTGGCTTTTGTCTCATCACTATAGAGTAGAATGAAATCTTTCTCATCTATCGAGTTAATATAGATCCTGGCTAAGAAGAATAACAACAACCCATCGGTCCTCGTCCTGGCAATTATTTAGAACATGTGCTAAAACGCATGCGCCTCAGCAGTTTAGTCACATAAAAACAAACCTATTCGCAAGGTAAAGCAATACGTGCAGTGTGTTATGAATTTGACTATTCCTGAACATTATTATCATTTTCCCATTTTTCTCTAAATAAAAATGATTTGTTTTTAATATTGCACGTACTGGCCATGTTTTGATAAGCCTTTGCAACACTTTCCTTTTTTATCAAAGCTAACACAACTCGTAGTATCTATAGTTACCGTTTGATAAATATTACAAGTATTGCTTGCCTGCTGGCATGCTGTTGAATTGTTCTCACTAAAGAGTATGTGTGTTATTAATAAACTGAGGAGGCGTTTGGCCGATTTTCCTATGGCTGCTTCCATTGCTACAAAATGTTTGCACATTTTCTTTGCCATGGCAACGGGCTAATGCCTGGAAACAACGATTAATACGGTTAATTTGAAGCTGTCTCAATCATTTTAATTTTTGACATTTCTTGCTCCATTACATTACATACTTTTGGATTATCTGTCAAAATCGACTTGGCAGATTTTACCACGGCGTGGAAAAATGAATTCGGCTCGACCTATGTACATTCTCTCATCGTTTAGTAGAGTATGTCTGTACAGGAAATTCCAGGTTTATTCCATGATAGCTATGGTAACTTCAGTCAAAACCATGGAACCATGGAATATTTCATCCAAAAGTATGTAATGTAATAGGGCTAGGATATTCCATGATAGCCATTACACTTCTATAGTGCTGGAGGCCACAACACCAATCAAATATGTACCTCTTTTCCTAGAGAAACAATACGTAACGTTTGGTTAAGTTTCACCTCCACCACCGACCGATTATCAAACTATTGACCCATATTCTAAACAATCCGAAATTTGAGTGGATTAAACGTAATTTTTACTGTAATATTTGGTATGATCTTTTTTATTGAAATTTCAACATACTCTACATTAAGTAAACATGCATAATACATTTATATTATTGAAGATTAATGTCAGAGAGATAACAAATACTCGTCGATAGTTATGATAGGTACATCGGATAAACGGTGCTCCACTGAATGTTATCCACAAAGTTTATTAGTGATATTAGTGTTTGACACAAAAAATGAATCTTCACTGATCCATCCTTGGAGAAAACTTCTCCACTAACTTCATGGCCATAGACGACATAGTTTGACATAGACGTGTGTGGTTTTGGGCAGTTGCGAATCAAACGGTAGGGTCTCGTCCGTAAGAGAATCCCATTAGTCTTAACCGCGAGACCTCATAAAAGGGACCTAGTCAAGGACACAGCTGTTAAGATGATAGCTGAAGAATACGATATGTACAAACGTTAGCTTTAAGTAAGTATCTTCCGTTGTAAACCTTCAAAGAGATCGGACGTCTTTATTAGCTCTTCTGTACAATATCACTGCTCAACTTTACCTAGTATAAGGAATACCGCTGAAGGATATCGCCGGGAGTTGCTCGTGAGATAGCATCTAACTCCACAACACAGAATGAGATTCAAAAACACCGGATCGGTACGAAAAAGAACGGAACGAAACGAAATTGTCGGATCGGTATAAAAAAGAACGTAACGGAAGGAAAGGATTGGCTCGGTACGAAAAAGAACGAAACAGTGGGGGCAGAGTTGGCGGCCGCCTGAGGCCTCGCCGATTCCACACATAGTGATAACACTGAAGGTTAGTGGGGATGAGCGCGCTGCAGCAGGCCAACACCGTGAAGCGGTTGTAACGCCGGATAAGAAATTAAGTATCTATCCATATCGGTATTAATCGAGCAATTTGAGTAAAACTGCCTTATTACCTCGTCGTGATTCAGACCAGGATCAAAATTTGAAATACGAATATTCAACATGCAACATTTCACTATCGGGAGAGGCTCGGTGGCCGAGGAGATAGCGGCGCTGGTCTTCGAACGGGCAGGACCTAGGTTCGAATCCCATTCCGGCCGTTCTCCCGCGCGCAGGACTGACTATTCTGTTTGCGGGTATTATTGAAGTCACGAAAGTCAGATATGGCAGGCTAAGATCTCTCGAGGTTGTAGAGCCACAGAAAAAGAAGAAGAAGTTCACCATCTTCTTCCGGAGCGAAAGAAGAATATTTTGTTGCGACCATCGGTTCGCTTGAACGAAGCAGTATCTTTTATAGTAGGTAATAGTTTTACGCCAGAGGGCGCTGCGACACCAAGGCGACGAATTCGTGCGCACCACTCGGCCCGTGGACACGAACCGAGTCCAGAGCAGAGAACAGGCTCAAAGTTAAGGGGACAAATATTCTCGTCTTTTTTACGACTTTGAGCACGCGCGAAAACAGAAGTTTTCTCAACCACAACCCACGCATGATTCAACACACAACACAGAATCACGCAATACGCAAATAAAACAGTTTAAAGTGTTTAAGAAAAACTGTTTTGGCCTCGCGTTTCATTCGGCGGTCGAGAAAGCAGTGATCGCTGGACGCGATTTTTGTTGCTGGACGCAACAGCTGGCCTCGTCGTCATGATTGACGGCATGGAAGCTGCATTGCCTATGGAGAATCTGCTGTATGACTCTGTTTTTACACTGGATTGCCGTACCACCCGAATGAGCCCAGATGTTTCTGTGTGATACCAATGAGTCCAGATGTGATACCAATCTTCTGACGATTAAAATAAGTTTCGACGGTATATGTGTATGCGGTTCTCGCATCCGGAACTGTCTCGCAGAATCTGCACTTCAGGCCGCAGCTTTTGTTCAGTGCTTGTGAAATTGTGGTTTGCCCGAATATAACATACAAAATATGTGGCTAAATGTAGTGACATTATATTTATTTGAAAAATAAACTAATATCATGATGGCTCAATGCTGATATTCATAACGTCATAGTTCTTCCTTAAATACATTATGCCCCAATTGTTGGACTGGAATGTAGTCGCACATGATCGGAGGGATAATGGCATCAGTGTAATCGGACGATGTGTCTGAAATAGAAAGCACAAAACACACATTTTTTCTCAATTATATTTAAAAAAAACAGCTGTGGCCAAGTCTCCAATAAAACTAAAAAACCTATCGGCATTTGCATGCACCATCAGGATTATTAATTTCAGGTGATGCGTTTTTTCCTTGCAATGCACATTGGTCACTTGCCGGGATAAAATTAAGAAAACCAACTTTCAACTAGTGGCCAACCAAATATGGTTCTTCAATCTACAGGATTAAACTAAGAAAAATCCAAAAAATCAATTCTCTAACTAATCTGGTTTCTGAGAACGAGCCTGTCAAAGTCAAGATTTGTGAAAAAATGTTTTAAAAAATTTTGTTTTTTTGGCAAACTTTAAACCAACGTAATTCATTAAATACTGGATGGATTTTGACATTTCTTTGTGATTTGGAAAGGAAATTTTATATTTTTTGTTTATATATGTTTGTGTTTCTAATTTGTGTAGAATTAAAGCTTAAATTTTGAAAATGTTTGCAAAAAGTCTCTGAAAAAAAACATGTTTTTAAACTTTGACTTGAAACAATTCTGGGAGTTTTGTCGAGTTGCGTCCACTCATTAGTACCACATAATAGTGTTATATGTGTACTTTCATGTGGTGGAGAGATATTGTGCGAAAGTTTGCGAACGCGATTTTTATGACAGTTTTTTCAAACTAACTTTTTTTTAGAAAAAGTTCATAAAGTACTGGGCGTCCCCATAAGATATTGATTTTAATCTTTTAATGATACAATAAATTAGATTTTTTTTCTGTTTATTGGACACCGGGTTGCATCATGTTGACAAATTTGTTTGGATCTGCTCGAAACTGTTGATCTGCTGTTACGGCAAATCGCCAAAACCCAGTTTATTCTTGAATATTTTCGATAAAAACATTGTGTTCAACTTAAATATTATTTTTACAATCTAAATTAAATAAACATTTCAACAAACGTGCATTAATTATTTAATTCGATT
>AXCM01000301.1:0-85721 GCA_000473375.1 Anopheles culicifacies | reverse complement strand
TATGCACAAAATGTTTTTTTCTTTTAATTCTCCCTTATGATGGTGCTGTGAGCACCATGGTAGACAGAAATCATTCTGTTTTAGTGCATTGTAATTGACAAATTATTCACATTTAAACATAGTATATAGTACCTAGACTAATCACATAGACCACATAAGCGGCAAATATAACGGGAAACGGTGGCTTTCGAGCGAGTCCGGTATCAAAGATAGTAGCGGAGCTGATTCCACACGCCAGGATCGTTCCAAAATTCTATCCGAGTCGCTTGTCCGTATGACTGATTCTCTTCGGGCTATCGGGGCTGTAGTGCTTTAAAGGAAGAAGGATGACACGGAGCTCGGAAGTGGTCGTCCCGTAGTGATGAGTGATGGGCAAAATTGGGTTTTGGGAAAGCATTGCTTTAATATGGGCGCAGTTGAAGCGACAACGGTCTTCACATGACGAAAACTTCGGTATCGTTTCATCTACAGTAATGGTAATTTTAGATAACCTAATCGAGAAGAATACTAGGAAAAAGAAATCACTGTCATCTGGTTATGAGATCAATGAGATCAACTTTGAACTCAGAATATCGGTTGGCAAATGTAAATTGTAGAGCCGTATAATTAGGACTATTCATTATACAAATGGTCTTGAGCGCATCCACCTTTGCAGGCAAAATTTTCCTTACATGGAAAATTTTTTATCGTCAAATTCACAACAGGTTATGACTGTGAACCAAAATAAAGACTGGTGAGATGTTTCCAACCTATATTTTACTTTTCTTGAGTTTTTTGTGATGATGGGTTACCAAACTACCCATGAGTCCACAACTTCAGAGATGTTTTAGAGATACATTATAGAAGACTTAGTCATATGACGATATTCCAACACGATTTCGATTGTTCCCTTTCTGAACAAAATGAGAGCGAATACGCAGCGCAATTGCACTGCAATAGAAACTTTCAAAGAATTTTGGTTTAACTTTTTTTCGTGCACGTCTGCAATCTTCTTTCTGTGTTTACTTTTACTTACGTCCTTCGTTTATATTTCCCGAATGTCTCTTTTTACTCCACCATGAACCAAGTAGAATCCGACAGAATCCCTTCCCGAAAAATAAACAAAAACAATGGTCACCAACCAATCGATGATCGTCAAGCCAGTGGCGCCATCTATTGGATGATAGCTAAACATGGTTTTGCGAAAGTATCACGTTCCATGATGAATTTTCGATAGATATGAGCCTCAGTCTTGAATTTCAGTTTTACATACCTTCCAAGCACCTAACCTAGCAGCTAACTTTAACAGTTGATATCAATTATCTGTCCAGCGATTATCTCGCCGTTTATGTCGACTGCAGTGTGTTTAAGGCCGTTTACTTTAATTGGTTCCATAGCGAGTGACCTTAGTAGGGATTGAAGATGAACAATAAGAGCCGCAGTGCTGAGTTAAACCTAGATCTTATCCTGAACAGTGTTTTTTAAGTGCTGTAGTAAAAATATCTCATTCTTAAAAAAGCACATTCTTACAAACAGCAATATTTGAGTGTAATATATACTTCTTCTTCTTCTGTGGATCTACAACGCCGGGATGTGTTGATTTGCAATTTCTGGCTTTCATCACTTGAGATTTCCCGCAACAGGATAGTCCTGGGTATGGGAGTATTCTCCCCCAATAGGTCTTGCCGCCTAAGAGCGGCGCCGCTATCTCCTCCGAGACGCTTCATTTGATTTTTATATAATAAATGGTAATATTTAAGTTCTAAAGAAATCAAATTAAGAAACATTCTGTAATTGATCTGCCAAGCAGTGTAATTTTACGTGGATTTGAATTAATCAGTTTAACCGAATTTAGTAATGGAATAGCATTTTAGTTTTATTTTAGTTTTAATAAAACAAAGAAATGATGCAATTTTGTATACCCAATACTGTACTAATGTACTTAATTCTGTTTTCTTTTTTCAGTTCAGATCATTGAAAGAGTCATATACTTCTCAAGGAACAAGGAACATCAAATGTCTCGATTTTATTCCTGCTGTGGCTAAGCCAATGATGAGAAAATGACACCAATAAGTATTATTGTCTAAGGATGCCATTGAGATTGGTATTTTCCGTAATAGATATTCACCACAAATTAAAAACCAACAAAAAAAGCAGCTAGATCTAAACATCTTTGGATGAACCCCCTGTGCCAATCGATGTATTCGATTGTCCTGCATTCGTAGCAGCTGAACCATACCACGCGAGCGCTATGAGACGTAATGTGAAAGTATTTGGTATTATATCCATCACCTGGATAGTGGTGGTCATCTACTACTTCCAGGGTGACTACTATCATAATGATGGAAATCGCGCACTGAGGTTACGTAGCAGCAAAGTGAAACACTCGATCTCAGATCACTACAATGCAGGAGGTGCAGCCCGTGAAGCTCTGACCCATCATGACAGTGAACACCAGAGTCTGTTGAAGAATGCAGAAGGAAGTAATGCAGTTTTCGTCGGCAGCTATAGCAGCAGTACCAGTAGCAGCAATGGTCATAGTCTCCAGAGTAGCAATAGCAATAGTATTGTAAGTTACAATTCACCACCCATGACATGGGACTATTTTGATGAGGCCAGCTACATTCAGAAGGGTGGTCTACAGCGAGGAGAAGATCCGTATCTAAGGAATCGCTTCAATCAGCAAGCGAGCGACGGTTTGAAGAGCAACCGGGAATTGCCAGATACTCGTAATGCGATGTGCCGTCGTACGAGTTGGTCGGATCTCACAACCATCGCACATCTGCCAGCAACTAGTGTGATTATCACTTTTCACAATGAGGCCCGCAGCACATTACTGCGGACAGTGGTTAGTGTACTGAATCGTTCCCCCGAGCGATTGATTCATGAGATTATTCTGGTAGATGACTATTCCGACTTTCCTGAGGATGGACAAGAGTTGGCAAAAATCCAAAAAGTACGATTGATAAGGAATAGTAAACGAGAGGGGTTGGTAAGATCACGAGTAACAGGTGCAGCTGCCGCCACAGCTAAGGTGCTCACTTTCCTTGATAGTCACTGTGAATGTAACGTGAACTGGCTCGAACCATTGTTGGCTCGGGTAGCTGAGGATCCAACACGCGTCGTTTGTCCGGTGATCGACGTGATCAGCATGGATACTTTCCAGTATATAGGAGCATCAGCCGATCTACGTGGAGGTTTCGATTGGAATCTGGTGTTCAAGTGGGAATATCTGAGTAATGCCGAACGGAAGGCGCGACAACGCGATCCCACGGCCCCGATTCGAACGCCTATGATTGCCGGAGGATTATTCGTCATTGATAAAGCGTACTTCGAGCGACTTGGCACCTACGATACGCAGATGGACATTTGGGGCGGAGAAAATCTAGAAATAAGCTTCCGAGTGTGGCAGTGTGGAGGCTCGCTGGAGATCATTCCCTGCAGTCGGGTAGGGCACGTATTCCGCAAGCGCCATCCTTACACATTCCCTGGCGGAGGGAGTGGAAACATTTTCGCCAAAAATACACGTCGTGCAGCAGAGGTGTGGATGGATGAATACAAGAAGTATTACTATGCTGCCGTTCCGCTCGCTACTAACATTCCTTTCGGTGATATTGACGATCGATTGCAACTGAGGCGGGATCTGCAATGTAAGCCGTTCCGATGGTATCTGGAGCATGTCTATCCGCAGTTAGGCATACCGGAACGGCGTAACAATGGCAGCTTACGTCAGGGTATATATTGTCTAGATAGTCTCGGCAATGTGGCTGGTGCAGTCGTTGGGTTGTACACGTGTCACGGGAATGGTGGTAATCAAAACTGGATACTCAACAGAAAAGGCGAGCTAAAGCATCATGATCTGTGTCTAACGCTGGTCAAATTCACTATCAGCGCACGATATAATAGCGTGCTGATGAAGTATTGTGACGATTCGGAGAATCAGCAGTGGCATCTAAAGGATGGTGGACTAATACAACACCGTAAGATCAACGTTTGTCTCGATTCGCGTCACATGAAAGAACGAGGCATTACGGCAGAACGATGCAATTCTGCGCTAGAATCACAGCACTGGAAGGTTGTAACAGAGGCGCAGTAAATTATCGTAGTAGGGGAAGAAATGTTCTTACATAGCCCTACATTGTTCCGCCGATGCAGACAGTCAATGCAGATGTGTTCCATGTTCTTTGTTGTTATATACATACATTCTATTCAGCAACTCTTGATATGCAGATATTAGATAGTACGAAAGCGTAGCATTGTGACACTATAGAGTTTAAGAAGTGTGAAGGAGAGGTGTGAATCGATTAAAATTTTGCATCAACGTAGTTTCAAGCAACTGCAAAAACACATCCTCCCTTACACGCCCACACGTACACCAAGGCAAATGTAATTTAAGCAAACCGACTTAGAATTCTCGCTGTAACGACGCAAATGCAACATTTTGATTGTATTTCCAAATTTTTTTTTTGTTATATGAAACAGAGATAAATGCTAAGAAACGATCAGTAAAACATTCAGGAATAGTTTTGTCCTGTATGAAACACGTTAACAACGCGTTGCGAATGTTCGATTATTGTGTAAAATGTAACGGGTCCCATGGAAAGAAAATTTAAAAAAAGGTATGTGTAACGTAATAATTTTTGAAATACTTTCAGTACTAAAATACAGTTCTGAGACATGGGCTCTGCCCAAAGCTGACGAAACCTTCGCCGCCGAGTTTGAAACAAAAATACTCAAAAGGATTATTGAGTATATATGACAACGACCGGCTCTAACACGTGTATGATGATTTAATTATCCTACAACGCATTAAACTCGACAGACTCCAATGGGCTATTTATGTCAAGCGAATGGCATCGAACAATCCAGCTCGTAAAGACGTTTTAGTCCGTTCACGCTGACAGCAGGGACTTTGCAGGCCCTTACTACAGTGGAGTGAAGACCGTGCCAAGACCAGGCAAAGAACAAGCCTCGACTGCGAAGTGGTTGTAACGCCGGATATTGAAGTCAGTTAAGAAATTCTGTATTTTCGCTTATATTACGTCACCAGCTGTATCCACGATTGTGATTTAGAAAGATGAGGTTTTAGAGATATAGCTTGGCCACAAAGATGTACCAAAAATACTGTGATGATGTTGTACAAGGATGATGATACGTATATAAATACCGTAATTATTTGCCAAGTTCAATTATTATGTTGTGTCAAGTTACAGACCAATCCTTGGGAGGCCCTGAGCGGAGTTGTCTACTCTGCCTTGCGACTAAAATCACAGTGTTGGCTTAAAGATCTATTTGGTCATGCCAGAATGCCATAGAATGGCTTACTAGAGATATTGATCCCACGTTGTTGGATAGTTCGTCGCCTATACAGAGGAACGGTCCGCATGGAATTGGATGCCTGGTTCTGCAGTGTGAAGACCGACGCCTTTATTGCCCCCTGACTGAATCGGATTCTTCCAATATTATAATTATAAGTTATTATAAACAGATATTTAATAAGAATTCAGACAACAATATAGCATTATTTGGTAGAAAATTTCTACGAGCATTTATTAAAGGAAGTATACCATTCTCGTTATATATGTTGGCGTGGTCTGAAAATGGTTATTATACCAAAAATATCGACACGATATTTTGCGTTCGCGTTGCGCGATTTCTAACGAGGACGAATGACAACATGATACTTTCGCACACTAGGCGTGGCCCCATCGACCGGAATATCCGAGGGAATGGGGGCGCCCTCCGGCAGCAAAAGATCGAACGATTGCAGCGTTGTGGTCAGAAACAGAAAGAGATTACTTTTTGCCATTAGCTCACCCATACACCGATGCTTGCCGACCCCGAACGGATGGTATTGAGCCGGTATGTGTATTTTTCCATCCTTCAAAAAACGTTCGGGATTGAATTGGGTCGGATTTTCCCACAAGTTCTCATCCAGCATCATTCCTCGGAACATGCCAACGAGCATGGTGTCCTGTTTGGAATTACACCCAAAACGTTAGCGAGCTCTGCAATAGTCTAGAGTGATAAGTACACGATGATTTACCTTGGGAATGTTGTACCCACAGAGTTGAGTGTCTTTAAGTGCTCGATGTGGAATACCGAAGGTATTTGACATGAACAACCTAAGCCCTTCTAGAGTAGTTGCTTCGCAGTATGGCATGCTGTAAGGATAAGGAAGTATGTGCGGTTACATGAATACGTGTGTAACATATATTTCAGGTGAGATCATTTTAGCTACATAGCTACAGGACACTTGCCTGGCACGGTCTTCCAAAGTCGGGAGTCGATTGCGACCAACGATCTCGTCGATTTCTTCCTGTATACGACGCATGACTTGCGGGTTGCGCACAATGTACAGAAAGGAAAAGTCCAGCGTTTTGGTGGTCGTTTCCGAGCCGGCAATAAACATATCCAAACAAACGGCCAACAGTTGCTCGCGGGAGAAGCTGTCGGACGGGGCGTTATTGTTTTGGAGCGTGTGCAAGTAGACGTCCATCAGATCACGAGGTTCGTCGTTTGGGTTGAAGGTTTTTTGATGGCGCTCCACCTCGGCACCAATGAACTTGTGCATGCATTCATGAATTTCGACGAACTGCTGATAGCCTGACAGTCTTGGGGCCACAAACCTTAGGTATGGGAAGTGACTAAACAGTGCCCCCATCATGTCGATGTTGGTGAACAGTTCGTGTAGCAGCGATTGTAAATATCGTAGATCGTTGTTTTCCTTGCCGTAGCGGATACCGGCCATCATCAGCCAGAGAGTGTTCAAGACGTACACGGAAAATGCACCTTGCATCTGCACTAAAGCTGTACCATTTCCCAGCGCAATCAGTTCCTCAAAGTCCTTCCGTATTTGGGCCGCCTCGTTTTGGATGATCTCGGTCATTCCTTTGCGTGCGAAACCAAACTCTTTCAGATGGCGTACGATGAAACGACGCTGTTCCTGCCAGAACTGTTCGTCGGTTAGTAGGACTCCACGTCGGAGACCCCAAGTGCGCGTTTCGTAGAATATCCCGGTTGGCCGTCCGTCAAAGTCCTCGTTGTTCATCATTTCCTTGAGTGATTCGGCATTGATCGCCATTACGGCTTTATCTTTGCCTATCTTGAAGCCAATTACGCCGCGATGTTCGGGATAATCGCTAGCAATATGCTCGACCGCCTTGCATAGCATACCAGTTTTGTTGCGTGCACTCATGATGGAAAGAGCGCTGCCCACGATCGGGTACCATTTTGGACCGGGAGGAAAATTGGCAGGCTTTAAATTATCTAGGTGAAGCCATAACAGCAACAGCACCACGCAACACGCCACGAAGTACCACATTGCAGGGGTGTGGTTTAAGGGAAAACCGCGACACTATCCTGTGATGACGCTGATCAGAGGAAAAGGAACGAAAAGTGCTTTATTGCTTAGAAAGTCTAAACCTATGATCTAACTTAGCGATGAAAGTTCCACAGAAATGGAAGCGGCCGTGTTTCAAAGAACAAGAAAGTGCTAGAATTTAAGCACACATGTCATAATGCACCTGACGAGGCAAATTGTTCATTCTGCATTGCACATATGAGGCAACCAGTGTGTGATTTGTTCAATCCAACCATCTGCTAAGGCAATAGTGCACAACAACAAATCGCAAATGAAATGAAAAGTGCAACAACAAAGCACCTCATCGTGTTTCATAGAATCGCAAAAGGTGCTTTCGAGCCGGCTGCTAGTAGCAACTGCATGCCGGCTTCACCACGCATGGTAGGACACATCGTTGGAAACCAAATGCAGCCTTACATAATCGTGCACTTGCACATTTGGCCACATATTACTTTTACCTGCTGCTTAAACCCTGATGTGTAGATTATGCAAGTTGATGGACAAGAGCTTAGCAGAAGGTGGAAGTTCGCGATGGAATCCGACCGAGACAGATTAATGAAGGTGGGTAAGCTAATGTATTTATAAGACACATATTAATAGTACATATACCTATCATGGTTTTGTTTTTTTCAATTTCAAGAGAAAGAGAAATTAAACAAATGAAACATTTTTTAACACGAACGATTGGGAACACATTTTTAGTAGCGTCCGAGTGAAATGAAGTGATACTGGGCAGGTATTGGTTGCAAACATAGGCCAGCAAATGCTTAGTCTGGTGTTGCGTCACTTTTGCAAGCTTTTTATGTAACGCAGAGATGCTGCAGAAACGGGTTCTCGACTGGCAAACCCTTGCCTGGACGCTATGATTCACTATCAACGGAGTGCTTTTAATGCAATACGTGCAGGAAGCCCACGGCTGATGGACTGATTTATTCATTTGTTTTAAGATAATTGCAGTATAATTTCACACTTCTTTTGATACTGCAGAGCATGGCGCAAAATGCTGAGCACACGCGGAACTGGAAATAATTTTAATTATTTTCGTAATTATAATTATATACAATAGTTTTAAGTCTGCTTTAACGATTCCAGGTTCATGGAAAAAAATTGTTTTGACGACTATATGACTATTAATTAATAATAGATCATCGATCGCTTATAATTGTAACGCACAAAAATTAAAACTTCATACTGCACTTTTACCAATTGCACTTTCGAAAACTCCGAGCCAAGTTTGCGTAAACCATTAAAGAGCATTTATCCACAAATGTTCTACACTTACAAGAAACACTTGATGATGGAATTGTGCAGATGAGATTTGTCTCGTTCTGATGTATAGTCTTGCAGGAGCAGGATGTGTTGCGATCGTTTTAAACGTTCCTTGAAACTTATCACTCGATTCAAATGTTAAGTGCAGCATGCACAAGCCATTCAGAAGCGCACATCACACCAAACTAATGTGTCCTGTTGCTGCACAGGAAAGTGTTCTACGCGAGCTTACGGATACCCAGCAAACGATCAACGAAACTGCACGGCTGTACGCGTCTTTGAACTGGCAAAATTGAACTCATTCTGTGGCAGGCCACGCTGGTCAGTAATATAGCATTTTCCCCACTTTTCAAGCGCTTTTCAAACGCGGCGTAGGAACGTGTCGTCGACAGTAGCGGCCACTTCCAATACCGTACGTGATGCCCATACGCCGCACCCCGCTCGGTGCGGTACGTTTCAACAAGTTTTATATCCAGAGCTTGCCCGATTGGTGTTTCCCCGATCGAGGGGTGCAAAGTGCAATTGAAAGATTACCTATTAATGTTTATGAACTGCAGGAGCACATCATGGTGAGTGTTGATAATCAGCTAAACTTGAAGAAAGTTACAAACACAAAAATCGTTTCATAAATAATTTATACAATACAATGTTGTACACGATCGTGTCACACACATAGTAATGCCGTTTAGTTTGCACATCTGACGCTATGTATTTATTACTTCCACACATTTCTTTTGAAGTACACGGTTTTACTCAACTACGGTTGCACCTGTATTTGCTGATCAGTGTGTTGCACTACCAAAAGTTCCAGACCAGATTTGAAGAATGTTCTCTGCCGCTCTTCACACTGATTGTGTCCTCATTGTCCATGGTACGGGGGTGTGCATGTCAATGCAGTGTATAAGTGTCCTGTTCACAGTTCATTCGAGAGATCCAGTTATTATAGCACAGCTGCTCCGTTCATTATATGATCGGTTAGTAGACGTTTATTACAAATATAGATATATTATTAGACCTTTGCTCTGGGGCGTAATTATTCGTGTTCGTGCTTTGCCTCCTGAAAATTCCTATCTCGCTTGTATCTTGTCTTCGTAATGCTCGTTTCTTCTAGTAATAAAAGTGTGTTATACTTTACTACTGTATTTGTTCGTTTGCTTGCTATCATACAACTACTGTGCATTCTGATCTTGCTCTCCTGTTACTTCATACTTGTTCGTCTTCACTAGCAACAACATGCAATAACATCTTTCAATGCAGTTCATCCGACTCGTTATTTGACTATATCCTCTTCGGGTTTGCATGTTGGCTTGCTTTAAAATTGCACAGTGCTTAGGCAAGAATAAAATCTCTGGTTCGATACAATTTATTAACATTGATATATATATATGTTCATAATATATGTATACGTGTTTGTGTCTTTATGTGTATAAATATAGAAGTTTACTTTATCATTTTAATGTATATATTATCATCTTGCCCACTTGCATGCGCTGTATGCGGTAGCAAACTTTCGCAACTAACCATTTTGTTCGTTCTGTTTGACATCATCGTACATGGGCGCTTGATCATGGAAGGATCAGGGGTAGTAGTATTCATTCTACATACAAATAATTTTGGTACAATTTCAAACCCAGTAAATCAAACAGTGCAAGGGGTAGTAAGTTTGTTTGTAAATTGATCGAACGAGTCTATGTACGGTAAATGGAATAAGTACGTATTAAAATCTGTGGTACGTCACTAAATAGGGAGTAGTAGATTAGTTCATACTAAAAGGGAAACGAATGCATAGATTAGCATTAAAGTGCATAAGCTTAGGCCTTAAATGGACAGGGAGCATGGCAAAGCTGCATGCGCTTAGTGTATGAACTAGGCATAAAACATCGATCGAAAAGTTAGGTACCGGATATGGCAAGGAACAGGGGTTCAAAGTGAGATGAGTGTTCACATTTGTCTTGAGTAATCTGTTAGGCTTATTCTCCCTGCAAAGCAAAAGAAGATGGTTAGCAACGGTGAGGAATACATATTTGTTTGTTTCAGCTATATAGTTTGTTCGTTGTTTCAGCTATATGTCTTACCGTTTTTTTGTTATTGTTGTGAGCTTGCGGTTGAACAGCTTTTTCCAAATAAACCACTCCGACAGCGGGACCTTCCCCGCTGATTGACGTCTGCAAGGAACCGCCACTGATAGGCCCGTCCTCCAAGAAGAGAGGGTTCTTTACTTCCATCTCACCGGTCTGCAATTAAGAAGCAGTGTACGATAAAATAACTTCAATTAGATTCATTTCCATTTTTAATAGTACGCATGTTGGTGTGTCTGAAAAGCAGAAATGTCTGAAAATAGCATGGACAAAGTATGTGTCGCTCCGAAGGTTTCTTGCTAAGTTTTGAACATAAAACATCACAATCGACAAGTGAGAAGCTTACTAAACTCTTCTATATCCCGATACATTGCTCCATTCGGATTGATCGATCCGATCTTCAACGGCTTCAAATGCACTCGATTCAACCAACCTTTTTTTTGTAAAGCATGAACTCGGTATCTTTATCACATACCTCCAGAGACTGAAATTGTTGAATCTGAGAGGATTAATGAGAGTTTAAATATTTTTTTAGTTCTCGCATTGATGCTCAGTCCAATTCTTTACAACTCGCGATGCTGTTGGATCATCTTAATGGAATTTAAAATCGTTGCAATTCCAGTTGGTAAGATTCAAATGGTTAATGTTTGAGATTACTCGTTCATTACTTATTTGAAAGAATTTCTTCTACTTGCAATTTTGCCTCTTGGATGGTCTGCTTTATTTGGGCATCCGTCCAGTGTGACAATTGAAGCCATGGGAGAGGGTAGCTTCTAAACGGGACCTAATCATGTTTCAACTAAGGTTAACTAATATCTACGGCTCGGAGGTAAACTGCGACCTACGATCGAGATATTCAACTATGTTATTGGTCAATCTTCTCTGTCCTGTTGCCAGCTCACTCTGTGCACCAGAAATCGTTGACAGACGTCGTAACGATTATTCTATCCTCAGACAACACTTCCTGAAGTTTGCTTCCTCGAGTTTTGGGACAGGCTGGCAACCTATATTCTTCTTCCTTGGTGTAACGACCTAATCGGTCATGCCTGCCATTTCTAGCTTACGAAACTTAACTATACCACGTAGTTGGATAGTCAGTCCTCAATACTGGGAAACGATACGAATGGGTATTGCACCCCGGTCTAGACGAGTGAGTTCATTGCCGTCATCACCACGGCCATCAACGGCCGCCCCGTCAACTTAAACTATACATAGCTCGTCAGAGGACTTCCATGCGGCAAACCGTATCAAAGGCATGATGCAATTTTTACACCCCGATTCTTTAAATACTAGGGACACATAGTTTGTTTAAGTTATAGCCTCTTAAACCTCTTTATGCCTCGTGCATAAAACGAACCAAACAGTTAAAGTTATTTAGATATCAATAAACCAAAGAAAAAATTACTTACCGGCGCCAGCCCAGGACATTCGTAAACGGTGTAATCACCTTCTTCGTTCTCATCCTCACTGGGCTGCTCAGAATGGGTTGCACTGCGGGTTGTATTTTCCATGGCAATTATTTGCTGCTTCTGATGCTGATAGTGATACATCTGGGCGTTTTGCGCTAACTTTCGGTCCCCGGCGGAAGCAGCTGCTCCTGCAGTCGAATCCCGGTTTGGTCCCGTAACACCGTAAGCTGGATATTCGACGTCTGCTGCCGCTTTGGTCCGCTTGTGCAGCCTGCGTTATTGGAAATTGGATTATGATCTGTTAACTACACGCATCACCCAGAACACCAAATACTTACGTGTACCAACCGAAACCGATCGATATCAGGGCTACCGTAATGGCGGCACTGATACCTGCTATCAGTGCAATAAGATACATGCCCAACCCGGTACCAATCTCGATCGGTTGCTGCACGACACCGTTCGAACTGCTGCGATCGGTGGCAGCGGTTGAGATGGGTACCGCTGCCCCATTATTGGATTGGTTCCGTGCGTGTGTACCCTTTCCTATCTTTGGTCGAATCGGAGGTGGCGGTGGCGGATGGCGATAGTCTTCGATAGGTTTTTGCTCGACCGCTGGCCCTCCACTCGCAGCGGACAATGGTCGTTCATCATTCGATCTACCTCCGAGCGGTTCGGAGCTATCGTACAGAAAGGATCCATCCCCACCATCACCAATACCGAGCCCATCTAGATCCGAATCACGGCCAAGGCCCGTAGTTTGATCATAAAATCGAGGATCACTCGGGCCAACCGCAAAGTTGATCGGTTCACTCGAATCGATTAGATTGTTTAGCGGCAACTGGTACGTGTACGTCGGGCGATACTCGTCCGATATCTCTCCTGTACCGAGGTACGAGGGAGCCGGTATACTTTTGCTTCCTGCGGCCTGCAGTCGCTGAAGATGTTCCAAAAAGCGACGGCGCGCCTGTTCCTCGATGAAAATATTAATCGTTTTTACCAGATTTTCCCTGTTATCGTGACCATCTGTGATGTGTAAAGAAACAAAGTTTTCGTTGCTTAGGACCGATTCAGCGTACAACAATGGAAGCGTAGTTTAAATTCACCTTTCGATGTCCAAGACACGGGTGTCATCGGGTGTAATCGACGATGGTATCCTGTGAACAAATTTGCAACCGAGCTTTAGTGTTGTTTCGCCTTTGCGTACAACTATATAAATCTTAAATTATCATTATCGATTAAATTATGGAAGTGCATCTTACAGAACGAAGAAATCAATAAACATGTTAAATGCAAATAAAATCTAAAAATACTCACAGAAAACGGAAGAAAAATGTACCAAGCTTCAAAATCGTAGAATTATTAAGTGTGTTTTTTTATTATTACGTCAATAAATTTGGTTCTATTATGTATATATTTTTTAAATACATCGAAAGAGATGCAACAAGTTTAAATGTTTTAATTATGAACGTAAGAGTGCACCATACTGTAAGCGGGCTCATATTGAGCTTTGTTCGCCTTGTTTCTTGCTCGCTGTTTAGCTTTGTATCGATCGATGAAACATTATGGAGTTTTTTTTGTCCCTCTCTAGGGGAAATTTTACATCCGCTAATAAATTGTGCCGAATAACATCCATCCCCACTCTGCTTACCTGAGATGTAGTCATTGTCAGATGTAACGATCGGTAGCACCAGGAAAATGTTCCATATTGTGATGTAGGACAAACGAATGCTGCGAAAGGTCATTTTTACTTGCACCCACTGCTTCCGGTGCGCCCGGACGAGAATGGAATGGCTGTGAAGGAATTTAGAGCTCCATTTACACAGCACAACATGGACGAAAACGCGCACTACACGCTGTTTCACGCTCGGCAAAACTCGCACCACTTGTCAGCGATAAGTAGTGGTTCTATTTGTGCGGGCTGTTTTTCACTTACTTCCAACTTACCTATTGACCTGCGGTGTGCAAATGGTACACGGTTCGTTATCAGTGTTCCGCTCAATCCGGTACAATGCAATGCATGAACGGCATTCTTTCACAAACGCACGCCTTTACAAACACATCAGCACACCGATGCCTTCGAAGCTTTCGGAAGACCTGTGGTGCATGTTTTAGTTTGCAGCACCGTATGCTGAGAAAAATTTGCAAAACTGATGCGCCTGCTAAGTTTCCTTCTTGTCCGTATGTTCTTTACACCTTTGGGATCCTATTGATAGATATGTTCAAACAAGCGTCCCATCCATGGTGACATGGATTTCTGCGCAGACGCTCGCCAGCGACAACCGACGTCAAATACGTAGCGTTAATTTCATTCATGCCCAGCAGTGGTTTTGTTAATTTTTTTTTTATTTTGCTTAATTCATATCAAATACTGTTGGGGGTTTCATGACTGCCAATCAGTACACTGCTGTTCATAAAACTATGCGTTAAAATCCGTTGTTAAGACAGACGCCAAATGAAAACCTTCATTTGCTGCTCAAATAGACTAAATTCATAGAGGTATTAAAGTAATGTAACATGATTCACTAATCATGTTAGAATAGTGAAATGAGTATTTAAAATAATGGAACAATTATCAGATCTGCTTTAATCTGTTTCCCCCCAACAAACAGATTTTCAATAACGAATGCCATAAAACAGACCTGTTCTGTCCCCATATGGGAGTTCCCCGTGAGGACGTTTAAGAAGCTGTTAGCCAGCATTGAACTTTTGCACTAGCGGTTCTAGAGCCACATGAAAGAAAAAGACATGCTAGTAGCTCTAAAAGTTTCCTCTCCATTGATTGTTACTTTCTGCTGGTGAACGACGTCGCTTCTATTTTGTCTTTATAATATTAAGTTTGTAAATGTAAACGTTTCAAGCGCGCATTTTAATTGCGCAGGATTTAAGTCGCTCATTTTTGTAAATCATTTAGAAACTGCAATTTAAAACAATACAAGAAGTTTGAAAAAAAGGCCCTTCGCACAGCCCATCGTGTTCATTTACGAGTATACTAGCACACATTATTATTACTAATGGTGAAAGTACATGTTTTCGAGTGTCAAATGTTATAAATTAACCTTTGTACTTGTACAGTTTTAATAAGAATGTTTTTTTTTAATTTGCTACATTTGCGTTTTTTTTTTAAATTTAGCCAGCACTAACGTTACCCTTCCGCGCGCTACCAACGTACGCAGCCTAATATTTTGCACGCGCAAGTTAACACATCTATAGACGATTGATTTTTAAAATAACTAGTGACATCAGCTTATGCACCAGCAGAACCAGCACCGTTTGCATCGAATGGCTTAGCAGCCGAGACGATGAGTCAGTACAACTTCCGTTTTCCGTTCCTATCCACCCAATCCACATACATGTACTGATACCACTCCAGTACCACTACTAGTTCAAATAAAGCACTCTTAATTTGACCAGCAATGAAACCAGACCTAGTTTTTCGCGTCTGCGTTCATCCGAACCTAATATATTTTTAACTAGCGCCCGAATAGAGACCTCTACGTCTAAAGTAAGGTGATAAGTGTTTTGAAAAGAAACCTGTACAACGACGAATAGTGGCACATTTTCTAGCTAATTCGTTTCTACACAGATCGAAACGTAAGTGAGAAGCAGGAAACAGGCTATAAAAACCAATTGGAAGACGTGATCGTACCATTAAGGGAGGAATAAGTGAATATAAAACCTGCACAAGTGTACGAGAAGTTACTGTATTCGCGACTTTCATCTCGAACGACGCCGAGGACCCTTAGTAGAACGACATCCCAAAAGGACCAACCGGAGTGTCCAATCAGCCTTCTATCCCGAGACGTTACGTAGACATTGCTAAGAGTACACCGATGAATCGGACTCGCCTCCAGGTTTTTAAGTTGTAAGTCGTTTTTGAGTCAATATTAATATTAAGTCCTACATTAATCTGTTAGTACAACAGAAAATTGTATTGAATTGTTATTTCTAAAAAAGTGAATTATTAGGAAAAGTAAGTTACGTTTTGAAGCTCAATCCAAAAACAGAGCAATGAGCACATCAGAGCCACTTAGTTGCTATTTTAGTAGAGCAAACGATCTACAAACAGCAATCATGACACACATTCAGTCTGATTCTAAATATTCTGTGAACCACGCCCTACACGCAAATTACTTCAGCGAAAAAGCGTTACATAGCTTTATTCGTGGACTCAAAAAAACATCTAAGCTTCCTTTTGAAGAATTATAATCCGAATACTTTAAGTAGTGCTTTTCAATACTATCTTGATTTCTATAACCTGTACATGAGATCTGCACCTTTTAATGATAAACCAAATAAGAACATTCCTAAACCTAGAGATTTACCAAATGTTCAAATTGAACAAAGGCAACAACCCATGTACCAACAATTGTATACCGAACAGAAATCAACTTAGCACAAGGCACGGTTATTATCAAAGAAATAATTATCCAAATCCACCAACAAATCAACAGAAATTCCATTTCCCTCAGAATTACAACAGGGTAACCAATAATCCACCGGTTCCAATGAAGGTTGGCCAATCGTTGCAATCTAACGAGAGAAATATTTACGCTAAACGCCTCGGACATCTTGCTCACGATACAGACAAGCAAATGTTATGGACATAACTGATGCGAATAATGCTAATACTCTATGATTAACATTTGCTCTGTTGTGTTTGCGAATTTCTCCGCCAATGGATTGCCCATCTATGCTAAGTGATTCAAACTTGCGCGATACCGGCTGAAATGTGCAATTATATGGAAAGAAACCCTGTAATAGTTTTTAACTCGCGCACACTCTCGTGCGGAGATTATGCCGGCGATTAGCTCTCTCGAAGTATCCGATCGAGGCTCTCTTCCTGTTGAGCTGAGCTATTGATTACGTCTGTCATGATATTTTCACGTGAGTTTTTTCTTGTTTTTTCGGATAAAGAGCTACCATTATGCTGTGATTATCACGTGAGTTTTTTTCTTGTTTTTGGATAAATAGCTATCATTATCCTGTATTTTGTCGTTCGTGGCTAATGTGAAATGCACCTTGTTATGCTACTGATTTGCTTATTGATTTTTGTTGCACTGTTTTTTTTTGCTTAAATATGTAACTTTGCACTTAATTTAAAATAAAGCATAATTTTGAGAAGGAAATTTGAAAGCTTTTAAACCCTTAATAAAAACGCTACATTCATACGCTTCATCGTTCAGCAATTGTCAAATGGAAATCTAACATGGCGCCCATCCTATATTATAAACACACCTTGACATCGCTCAATTTGGATGTGTAGAAGCGAAAAAAAATTGTTGGTGGCCCGTGCTGCGATTCGATATCGATAAATTTACCTTCAGGGTGGTGTTTTAGATCAACTCTCTTAATGTTAAAACTGTTATAGAAAGTTGCCGCGTACAATGGGGTAAGTTGAAAGTGGATTAGCATTCTGTAAAACCATCTCATTGTTCTCCAAAGTGCGCGTCTGTGACGATGGAACTAGATGCGAATGGTCCCGGTGGTAGAAGATTCTGTACACCACCCACAAATGTGGGGCAATCAGTGGAGAGCGAAAAAAATAGCAGCGCGCTGTAGCGTTTCCGTACGTCCGTTTTAAGTACTTTGTTTACAATTTTTATTTTAAATCTTTGCAGGGAGCAACCAATTTTCACTTGCAACGCTCATGTGTTCCACATAGATCCCAAAACCAAACGCACTTGGATAACCGCAAGTTCGAAGGCCATCGCCGTTAGTTTCTTCTATGATTCATCCCGCAATCTCTACAGAATTATTAGTGTTGAGGGGAGTAAGGTAAGGGCAGGAAATCTGTCAAAATTGCTTCTATATAGTACAACCGGAACAACTAACGATGTTTCCTCATTATTGCTAACAGGCTGTTATCAATTCTACTATTACTCCGAATATGACCTTTACCCAAACATCCCAAAAGTTTGGTCAATGGAGTGATGTTCGTGCCAATACAGTTTACGGGCTTGGCTTCGCATCGGAAGCCGAGCTTGGTAAGGTAAGTGTAAATGTGGGGATTTAAGAGGGTTGAATGGGTTATATGGGTGTGTGTAAATGGATGATAAACTGATGTCTAATTGCCATTTCCGTCTCAGTTCATAGTAAAGTTTCAGGAAGTAAAGGAAGCCACCAAGGATGCCCTCAACAAGGCGTCGGCAAACGGTAACTCGGCTGCAGCATCCGCAAACGCATCACCTATCACGGCCCGTGCATCGGCCAATAGCGGCGATATCTTTGAATCCGGCAACTTGGAACCACCACTGGCACCGGCAAGCAGCATTTCGACGGTAAGCTCATTATAGAATCGTAAGAGATGTCAAATAGCACTAATGTTTACATTGTTTTCTGACCGAACATGTAATAGAGCTGTAAAACGGACAGTCCATCGCATAACAATATCACTGAGACGAATGCTAACAATCTGAATAATGAACTGAAGCAATTGTCAATTAACAATTCAACATCGAACGATGGTACGGTAACTTCGACGTCGGAGCAGCAACTAAAATATGAGAACGAAAGATTGAAGCTTGCCCTAGCACAAAGGTAAGAAACATCTTGACGGAATGTCGATGCAGAGTGCCGTGTAACGCTCCCTGTCTCTTTTTACAGTTCGGCCAACGCAAAAAAGTGGGAGATAGAGTTGGCAACATTGAAAAGTAATAATCTACGACTCACAAGCGCTTTGCAGGTTTGCATCGTTTATGTGCTACAATGATGATTTGTGCGAAATATTGATTTTTTGTTTGTTTATACCCGTTGTAGGAATCCACTGCAAACGTAGATGAGTGGAAACGCCAATTGCACTCGTACAAAGAGGAAAATCAAAGATTGAAATTACGCTACCAAGATCTGGAGGCGGGCAAGGGTGGAGTTGTACCCGCGGCAGGTGGTCCCAATGCAGCCGGATTAGCTTCAAATGAGCTAACGGAAGAGCTAAGGCGTGAGATTGTATCTCTCAAGTCCAGGATTGAAGGACTGGAAGCGGAACTTATGAATCAAGAGATGGAACTGAAGGCCGCAAACAAGACGCTCAAAGATAAACAAAACGATCCTACCGTACGTATTGCAGATTGTACTAAAATCATGTGCATCTTGTGTGCGTGTGTGTGTTATTAATTCTCTTCTTCCACCCTCTATTTAATAGCTTAAACAGATGACTAATCTGTGCAATCAGTTCAATGCACAAATAACTGAACTTAGCGGTATTCATAAGGAGATGGAAAAGCTGATTCAGGCGCAGCACAAATCTACTTGAGATACGAATGCGCTAAAAGCAACATCGGTGGCCATCAGTAGTTCAACCGTAGAATCTCAATCCACGACGTCATTGGTCGATGATGGTTGTAATTCGAGCATGCAGGTTACATCTTTTCCAGGTAAAAGTGTAGCTACAACTAATAGTATTTCCAACTACCGTACCAACAATAAGATACCACCAATGGGAAAGATAGAGTATGCTGTAGACAGACAGCAAGAAGTAACCGGTACCCTTCCTTTAGGAAATATGGCAGCAAAAGGATCAGTATCGCCGGACAAGCAGCTCCAATGCAGCCCGGCATTGGCTGCTGGAAATAGAACGGGGTCCACAATAGTTTTAATCAGCACAAAAATAAGTAACCCGCCTACTACCGCAAAGCTGGGTTCGGGAACCATGGGGGCAACGATAAAAACGACAGGAACCTTATACAATATTCCTTCCTCTTTCCCCAGTACAGCTACTGATCATAGCGATTCGCGTAAGCTGTCAATGGTTTGCCAAGAATCGGCCAAAATTACTGGTGAGGAGATTAACGGTCAGTCCGAGATTCAATCCACCAGTAAAACCGCAACCATCCTGGTTTCGAAACACAAGACCAAGACCGGACTACCTTTGCTATTGAAAAAATCAAAAAAGTAACACAATGTTTCTCAAATGCCGGCAAGATTAGCCACAAGGCAACTTTCGCTACAGATTATAGGCTGGATATGTTTGCCCTATAGCTAAAATGCTATTTTAATTGATCACTTATGTTTTAAGTATATTTTACTGCTTATATGCATCGTATATGAATGCATCACTATGAGAGGGTTGCATTCAACGGTGCAGTCAGCGCAGATTTGACGGAACACCTTGTTTGTATTGTTATTCATCGCTTGTAAATGCAGTTAATGGTTGGACTGTAGCAAACATTCGCTGTAGAAGCTCACCGCTTATAATCTCAATTATGGAAACGTAACTGTAAAAGTTATTAGATGAAACAAGTGCAAATTTTAAAGTATTATAATTTAAACACATTTTATTTTTTACATTAAGAGAAGCATTTTATTTTCTCATCATTGCGTAAACTGCACAAAAAGCATGGAATAGCAACTGTTTTTTTTTTCTTTACGACCATCACACACTACATTCCACATACACGCCATTGATGATTGCCAATACTTTACATATACGTTATGGTGTGCATTCCAAAACATTTTACACTCCTCAGTCTTTTAAACACGTAAATCTTATTCGACTAAAACTAATCTGATAACGTATGCTTACCTTCCGTTGCTGCCTTAATCGACGGCAGAGAAGGGGCAAAACTGTGGATCAGCGCTACAAATCGTAAAGTACCGTTAAAAAAGCCAAAGATGTTTATGTTAAGCCTTTTTTTTTTTTTGTTAATCAAGCACCACCTTATCTCTTTAGAATTCCTGGACAAAGTAAGTCAACTGCGTACATAATGTTTAGTTAGACGGATGATTTTGATTGTGTTTTATGCAATCATGCTACAGCGACATAACGTAAGCTACAGACAAATCCTCCCCGTAAACCGCCAATACGTTTTAAAACCCCCGAAGGAAAAGGTATATAATAGCGCAATGATGATCAAAATGTAGACGATAGTGATACTAAAGAAAAGTATAGCGAAAGAATTACAGAGAGAGAGAGAAAGAGCGAGCGTGCAATAGAGATGAAGCAGGTATGTGCTGTATGAAAGATTCGTTAGGCAAGGAACAGTATTTGAAAACAAATAGAATTTAATAGTAAAGAGCGATCGAACCCGATTTTGAAGCGGTACATGAAGAGTAGGAAAAAAGCTATAGCAGTTGTTAAAATGATACACTTCCACTCTTGCGTACGTAAATCTAATAGAAGTTCTGCCTATTACTGTGGTACAATTTATCCATTTATTACTAACTAATCTTATGATGATACACGGATCAGATAAGCCCGGTATTGCTTAGCAGCTTGCCATCCCACATACACGCACACTCATATATACAAACGCATACCAAACTGGTAGGTTTGGCGTATGGGATGTATGGCTAGTGGATATCATCATATTACAAATGAAATGAATCCCTGTGCAACTATCAGCATACAATTCATCGGGAGGAAACGCGCAAAAGAGCGCACAGCTGCTCACCCATGGCGAAATCTCTTGTTCAGTTACGAGTTAGATTCTTTCCGAACGATATTTCCCCATAGCATTTGGACAAGATCTTAGTCTGTATCGGCGCTATAGAATCTCGTGCTAAAGGTCATGTATTTGGGGAAAAAACAAATGCTGCTAATTAGATGTTTGCAATGTCTAGATCATACAGTCGTTTCGACATGCTGTGGAATGATGAATGTGGGTCTTATGGTTCCCCCTTTATACGGTATTACTTAGTGGAATGTGAAGGGAAAGAATTTCTTGAGCATATTAGCAACAGCAAAAAGAAGCAAAACGCACAACCATCTAACGAGTTAGTTATAAACAACAGCCACACAACTCCTGCTATACACAGTGGTGATACGTTATCAGTATCCTTTTGTGACGGCGCAATCCACACACTGATTTTATGCCTATTACCACATAGCGTTGGATACGAAAACGGGGAGGGATAGAAAATCATAAATGGAAATTTGCGTGTTCAAGAATGAATGATAGGAGTCTTACGAAAGCATGTTACAGCCAAGAAAATATTTAAATACAACTAAACAAAAAAACAAACATATATACACAATCTTTATTCCCTTGGGACAAACACACAAACCACACCTGGAAGAGGAAAAACCCATATTAAAATTAAAACGCTAGGGAACTCTGGTATATAAGGTAAACAAACAAACGAAAACTATGTTATTGATAATGCGCAAATACTCCTTTTTACAATAAATCGAAAACCTGTTTGTCTACAGTATGTGAAAAAGCGCAATGAAATGACTTTCATTTATACCAATTTTTGTGTTTCCGCGCTCATTGTATTCCCGCATGATCTCCCAAATGGTCCAATTAAAAAAAAATTATTCTTCAATTCATGCTTACCTTTTTACTGCCGAGTATTGCACTTTAATGGAAGAAGGTGGTATGGAAAAGTATATTTTAAATTCAATTGATTTCTGGATTTCTTTCATCTTCAATACAACAGTCTGAATGCACGTAGCGTTAATGTATGTAAAAAAAACAAAACTTTCCCTTTATTTCTTCTTTGTATTTGAACCAGTTACATACAGTATGTCTCTTAAATGATGTTACAAAAGTGTGAGAAACAGAATGAAAACGAGAACAAACTCGCTCAAGAGTTGTGTGATACAGCACAGTAAATCTATCTAATACGCTTATATGCTAATGTTATGAGGTATATTTAAATTTTCTGGTATTTGTATCTATTGTTTTGTATGGTTTGATGTGAGTGTAGGTGTGGTTTCTGTTTGTGAGGTATATTAAGGACGCTACATGCGTGTTCACGCGCCGGGAATCTGCTCTCGATCACCGGTGCAGAGCAAAAACATGATAACAGTGAAGTCGTGTCTGTGATGTGCGACGGAAACTTGGCGTGGTGTCCAATGCATCAATGAGGTATGAAATGCTCAACGTGTAATCCCTGTACAATAGTAATCCTTTTCGTTTTCTTTTTCGCAACGACTCTACATTCTTTAAGGTTTTACGGAAACCTTTCATTTGAAATATTTTCTTCTAGAAGTCAATTAGAAAAGGCACACTGAACGTCACGTCGCTTGTAATGTGACTCAAGTTGCTGTCGCACATCTATTACGGTGCCGCAAGTCTGGAACCAGCTCAAAGGAGCGAGCTGACCGAGAGTTACTCCCCGCGGTGGCACGATGTAGCGTTTTGGCTATTGCATTGTGTGGTAAATTTTGTATATGGTGTATATGAAAATTAACTATTGCTGTAATATGGAACCCGTTGCAGTTGTTTGTGAGTGTGAGTGTGTGATGAGGTGATTAGTTGGTTGACTATTGTTCGGCTATGGAGGTGTACGCGCACCCAAAACCATTGCGAACGGTCGCAGGCACGCAAGGCTGTTTGCGGTGAGAGGGAATCATTTAAATATACCATCATGATGGTTAAACGTAGAATGTGGAAAAGAAATGATGCAAAGAAAAACGTTAACTGTAATGATGAAACGATGAAGTCTGACCCGTACGAAGGAGAACACCCGCGACGGGCTTGCCTGTAACAGAATGGCAAATGGGAAATAATAATAGAGGGGAAAACTGAATACGTCCAGATGGTTCTTAGATTTGGAACTGCGAACCGGAAGGGCTTTTGATGGGTATACGGTCCATCGCCCTGAATGAAGCCCGGAAAGCGTGCCGTTGGTTTACGCGAGTTGCCCAGAAGCGCACCACATGTTTCGCGCCATCGTTCCCATCCTGCGAACGTCGTTACGCCACAAAGTCCAGCGGACGATTAAATCCTCCCTTGCGATTCATGTACTGTCGATATTTGCGCTTCAAAATGACGTGTACTTCGCCGACATCGTTGCCTTCCACCTTTTTGCCCTTTGTCGAATCGAATCCACAGAAGCCCATTGTTTTAAGCATCTCTTGTTCTTCCGGTGTTTTGCCTTCGAGTTCAGATACGGGTACCATTGGCTTCATTTGTGCGGTTCGGCGAGACGACGATGAGGATGTCGGCTTATCTAGATTGCGTTCGTAAGACCTGCGGGGAAAGGAATCAGCTTTAGCGTGCGGTTCCACTTCGATTGCGTTAACGCTGTGCAGAGATAGCGGAATGCTAAACTTCCGAATGCACTTCACTACATATTTTAGGATAACTCATACACTACACTTTTCTAATGTTCACCTCGATCTCGAACGCGATCTTGATCTGGATCGTGACTTCCGTCTGCCTCGATCTCGTTCACGGTCCCGATCTCTTTCCCGTTCTGCTGAACGTTTGCGGTCGCTGAAATGTTCAAAAGAACAACAAAATAGTTAATAATGAATTATATTACACCGTCGTGTGCAGGTAAATTAAAGTAACTCGAAGCTATGATACAAACCCGAGCTTTAGTCCTATTCGCACAGAAGACACAAGCGCTGTGTTAGTGCCCATCGTGTTCTTCTACAGGAATGACTTTGCAACATACCTATAAAAGGGTTGCAATAGAGTGCATTCTCCCCTGCCCACGACGTGTTAGCGTTAATTGCAAAAAAATGTGTTCTCAAGATGAAACGAAATCTCTTCCCAGACATCAAAGAAAACGACAACCATTAGCCGGTAAGTTATGAAAAGGGGGTTGCACTGGTTTAGAGGGTTCACATAACCGCCTTTTCCATGGTCCGATAGATGTGGAAATGTACCACTTATGTTATGAATAAACGCAAGCGCAAGACATGCAATAGGTAATCAGGACAACAAATGCTCGGTACTTACCGCCCCCCGGATCGATCTCTGTCGCTCCGGTCCCTGGAACGCTTTCGGCGTCTGGGACGTTCGCGTTCCTTCCTGCGCTTGGGCGACGAAGGCATCTTGGCGGAAACGATGCTACAAGTGTTGCAGCGGAAAACAGTATCAATTAATGTAGGGATACTATTTATTACACCGTTTCTATACTTACCGCGCTAAAACATCGGGACAGGCTTAACCTAACAGCTACGCCGGCATCGTATTCCGTACCTCGAAGCCTTCCTACCACACGCCTCTTCTGTTCTCTTCTTTCAAACTTCTGATCTAATTTATCTGGTCCGGACCAAATCAGGCTGCACCATCTGCAGCATTTTGACAGCTCAACGCAATTTCGGGTGTCCTTGGGTTTAGCCTTCTTTTCGGATTCCAGTTCTATTTATTAAGGTATGGCTTGATATTTTTCGAACCATGTATTTCAGTGCACGTTTGGAAATTCTTTTAAAAGTATTTTTGTTCAAATCGTTAAATTAAAAGTATTCACAACCATTCAGGAACATTCAGCAAAACTGCAATAAAACATGGCTACACCTTTGAGCTAACCTGTTCCTGTTTGAAGTGAAGGAATTCATTCATAATTCCAAGATAATTCGTTTATATGCAGAATTGATGTTCAACTAGCTATGAAATCTAATGCAACAGACAACATTACATTACACAGTTTATGACTTATTTTATAAATAAAGCAAGCAAATCGTATTGTAAAGCAGGATGGTATGAGCTGTCGTTATTAGCTGTCAAAATGACGCAGACCAAAGTCCAAAACCAAGTAGAAGAAGCATAATAATAACACCAGCAAAAAAGGCACAGAAGGTTCGGAGAGATAACATCGTTTGGTGGAAAGTCGTAATTTGGCCAGGAAATCAACATCTCTCGGCATGGCGACGAATTTCCGAAACACAACCCTTAACGAGGAAAGGATATTTGGTAATACCAGTGGTTTGAACCCGTCAGTAGGGTTGATTTCTACAAATCATCCGCCTCCTTTACCACCAAGACCACAATTTTCTGGAGGTGGGGGAGATATGATGTTTGGTAATCGGTACGGGTTTGCTGGCCAGTCTGGATATCACGGATACAGTCCGTATGGTGGATATTCGTCGATGGATTATTACGGACCTAGGAGCTATGGTGGAGGCTACATGGGCCAAGGATACGGAGGATATGGAAATGTTGGATACGGCGGATTCAATAACAATCCCGAACAAAGGTTGGCATAGATAGTATGAGTAGCAAGAGTCTATTGCTTAATTTTGCTTTAATTTGCAACCTAGGTTTATACAACTAGCAGAAGAGAGTTCTCGGCCCGCTTTTCAGATTTTGGAATCGCTCGTTGGTGCAGTAAGCAATGTAGCCATGATGCTGGACTCGACATTCATGGCCGTAACCAGTTCATTCCGTGCAGTGTTGAGTGTGGCAGCAAATTTAGCATACTTGAAGGGAACATTCGCTCAATTCTGGTCATCACTGGCGGTCGTGCGTGCTGCTGTATGGTTATACAAGAAGTGGGTTTGCCGTTTGGTTTACTGAACCATGCCACATTCGTAGCCAAAGAAAGCTAAACAACAATTCTTCACTTACAGGATGCTGTACAAGCTTAGGTTAACAAAAACTGATCCCACGATAGAAGCATTCAAGGAAGCGTTCAATGGGTCTAGCAAAACCGAAGCTACAGGTAACATTACGAGAAAGCATTCGTCCTCCCTGTTAGCAGCACTATTTATGGGTTTCATGCTATCTGTACCGTATATGCTGATAAAACTTTTCGCACCAAAAGCGTCTGAAGACAATGGTAATAATAGCGTTAATTTGCGGTACTCTTGAGGCATTTTTTTAAATCTAAAGCCATGTTTCTTTTGACAGCATTAAATGATCCTGCCTTGTGGAGCAATCCGGTAGAAGTGCAGGTATTACACAAGTTCGATGCATCAAACGCTCAAGAGATGTCGATTCGTGCGGGACAAATAGTGTTACTAGCACCGAAGCAAATTCAAACCGATCGACATCTGCTGAACTCTGGCTGGGTACTGGCATCCACGGCGGATCGAAAGACGTGCGGAATCATTCCACTAAACTATGTAGAAGCGTTAAAACAACCTATAGAAAGTCAGTAGTTATTAAGGCTTGAGGGTTTCCGGTATCTTACAGTGGGTTCAATAAACTATCTATTCACCATCGACTCGACGTACGCTAATGACGGGTTATGTTTTTTAAATGCTGCACATTTCACTGCAATTGGTTCGTTCCTAGCGTACGAATGCCTTTATCAATTGGTTCCGATGGAACGATATCAAAGCGTTTGCGATAAACAAACGTTCCAGCAGAACGGCTAGTTTGCAACGGTCTACATTTCGCGTTTTATCGCAATGTTCGTTATCTTAGCAAAACATCATGATTTAAAGCATAGTGGATTAGTTTGCTTTTCAAAACATTATACGTGAAACTGTTTTGTTCAGGGGTAAGAAATGAGTTTAATTCTATGTGTCGTGTACGTGAGATAAGGTCTTTCTTCTGCATCCCGATTTGTAGACTTTTTTGGGAAAAAATAGTCAAGAAACAAACGGGCTTCTACATCTTCATGCGCTTGGCAACACTGCCGCTAGGAACGTGCGCGTGAGAAAGAGAGAGGCTAGCTTCGGTAACTTTCTACTAAAGGTGAAAGCGAGATGAGTTTATTTGGGTTTCGATTTGTTGTTATATATACACTGTTGCGAAAAGTAAAATTCCCTGTGCTGTGAAACTAACAGCCTAAATGGTAGCTTTTGGTTCTATTTCTGCATATATCGCTGTGTAGTGTAAAGTTGAAGATTCACCGAACGGAAAGCAGCGAGGAGTATAGAGGAAAATGACCACCGAAGGAAATCCCACCTCGGAAGGCTTCTCACTCTGCACCCTGTTGGCAAGCGTCGAAGCGTACCATCCCGATACGCTTGATCTTTATCAGGATCCGGAGGCGAACCGATATTGGTTCGCTTGTTTCAATGATATGTTGCTCAAGTTTGAGCGGCAGGCGATGGTAAGCCAATCGAACGATACCAGCGCGAAAACCCGTGCCCAGTCTTTCCGGGAACATTGTGTGGAAGTATTCAACCAGCTACAGAACGGCAAACGGTACCAATGAAGCTTATCTAACCGTTTACGCGAGTGTTTAACGGGACGTTTCATTTCATTTTAGGGAAACGGAGTCACTAGGCATCAGGAATCTGCTGGAGGTGGTTGAAAGCGGTCTGCGTAAGTTTGGCTTCGATGATCCCTGGAAGGAACAGAAAACGATCGAAAACAAAGCTTCTATTGGCCTGCTAAAGAGTCGACTTCAACAACTCGATAGCATAGCAAGCGCAAGGGAAAAATGGACTGAGATTGTCCGCGGTGTATTAGCTGGTAAATGGATTTCTACAAATCGTGATTCGCTCCAAAATGTGCGATGATATTGAAGATGTACCGATGTTGATGTTCAATTGTAGGTAATATGTTCGACTGGGGCGCTCAGGCTGTGACAAAAATTTTAGAAACAAATAATGGTTTCGGCCTCCAACAGGCGCTAGATCGGATACAGAAAAGGCCCTGGTTAGTTGACGATTTGGATGATTGGTTGAACAGGATGGAGGTGAGTACATTCTTTTGGACAGTAATTCAGCGCTTCACATTATTGAAAGTTAAAACACTACATTTTAGCAAGGACCACCACATCGCTGTGCTACGATTTTCACGGACAATGCGGGCATAGACTTTGTGCTGGGCATTGTACCTTTGGTGCGTGAATTGTTGAAACGCAATACTAAAGTGTTGTTGTGCGCAACGATCAATCCAGCGATCAACGATATCACCTACTCCGAGCTGACCAGAGCCATTGCGGATTGTTGCAAAGAGTGTGACATCCTGCAGAACGCCTACAGTGTGGAAAATCGATTATTGCTGTTCGGCAACGATCAAATTGGACCATGCCTTGACTTTCGAATGATTTCAAAAGGTACGGATTCGATAAAGTTGCGCCCGTAACCATACTAATTATGCTTTGTATCATCATGCAGATTTATCGACAGCTATCGAACAAAATAGCGTTGACCTGTTAATTATTGTTGGGATGGCCCGGGCATTGCACACCAATCTGTATGCCAAATTCGTATGCGAAACATTTAAACTGGCTGTCGTAAAGAACGAATGGTTGGCAAAACGGTTAGGTGGAGACACATTTTCTGTGGTATGCAAATACGAAAGGTAATATTACATGCAATGCTACAGTCAACTGAAAGCGAAGAAGAATGGGCGCACGAAGCCATTCAACCGTACACTACTGAAGGAACAAAAATAAATATTGAACGCGAGTTTATTATATTTTACATTGCTATAACACAGTACTTTTCATGCAGTTTTTCGCATCATTGCATCTAGTCCAATTTCACCGTAAACGAAGCACCGCAGGAACAACCTTGATCTGCCTTGGGATTGTTAATGACACGAAATCCGGAACGAATCAGTTCCGTATGGTAGTCTATAGTGGCGCCACTTAGATACTCAATGGATGCACTGTCGATGGCCACCTGCACACCGTCACGGCTCACGATAACATCATCCTCACCGAGTTGTTTTTCGACCGAAAATTTGTACTGAAAGCCAGAACATCCTCCACCCTCGACAGCAACCCGGAGAAAAGAATTGCTTTTGCAAATCTCCTTCAAGCGGCTAATGCAGGTATTGCTCAGCTGCACGGAACTTGCATCAGCTGCATCGGGTGCCGCATTTGACAACAATCGGCGTTGAACCAGGGACGCAATGGATAATCCCAAACTGGTGCACACGAAAGAAAGAGAAAACGATGATGTACATTAATAGAACTGATATCGGTGGTACAAGCTTTACACACTTTATAACTTACCGTCTGTGCACGAATGCGTTCATTTTGCGCTGAGTACAGTTGTTGTGAACTAAACGAATACCATATTTCTATCACAACATTGCATAAGTTCGCTGTTTATTGCGCTTCCCTTGCATGTGTCTTTCCGCATATAGTAGCATTGTTTTGATTGAAACGAAATATGTCATCGCTGTCACTGTCACGCGCACTAAAGTCGACCAGGTGGTCAAGACGGCGACTAATTCCATTAGGTTTTATGAAAAAGTAAGGTAATAGCAGTGTACACCGAATAATGAAATTTGTTAATTTAAAACCCTCCCAGTTCAAAAGGGAACTCTTAATAACCAGTGGTCCTGCTTTTCAAAATTCTCACGCTTACGAAAGCTGTACCGAACGTAAATTTCCTTGAAAACATTTTTTCATTTTATTCTTTACAAATTCACCTGTATCTTATACAAAAAGTTATCTCTACACCCCACAAATACGATGTTGCCGTATACAAGGGGACTAGCAAATAACTCACCCTTCATTTTCAAAGCTTCACTAATGTTGCATTCGGTTTTTTCATCACGATCATCGCTTATATCGATTAAATTAATCCATCCCGACGTGCTGCATACAACCAGATAGTGTGTCCCAAACGAACACGGAGTTGCATAGATTTGTGATTGAACTTCTATTTGCCATTTGGACAGCAACGTTTCCCCATGCAAGGGTAAATACTCGATGCAGTGTACTTTGCGATCGTAACATCCAATAATAAAATGTATTCGGTCGTGAGATTTTTTTAATATTTCGAAAGAGGAGAAAACATTTCCAGGGAACTTATGATGTGATGTCTGTAAATAATAAAAAAAACTTGAGTATGACGGCACACGCCGTATTGTGTGATAAAATAAATGTTTGTTATATTTTATCAATACCTCATCCGAGCTTACCTCGATTCCTGCAACAGCTTTGAATATTCTGAATGTGCCATCAACGCTACCGCAGGCAATCCTTTCGTACTCGGACAAAAAAGCACATGTGCTGAATATTGGAATGTTGCGCTCTGATGTTCGTTGCCATACCAAATGTCCTGTAGCTACGTTTACTGCTGCTATCGTTCCGTCCAAAGTGGCAGCTAAAATTAGTTCTCCTTCATCATTACCACCCAAAGACAGTGGCTGGGAGAAAATGGGCTTGGTTCCAATTTGAATCTTCCACCGAAATTTCGGTCTAGATTGTTCCTACAATAATAAAATGATAATTAATAATCGTTATCCTAAACATGTATTGCATCGATTACTGGCTTACCGCTACAATGCAATGGAGATTGTAACTTGTGTTGTAGCTTCCGATGATAATTACATTCGCTTGTGGCAAAACAAGCGGAGTACACTTGATCATTCCTCTAGCGTCGTACTTCCAGCCAATGGCTTCGCTTAATGGATTGAAGCAATACAAAAATCCGTCATAACATCCGACAACACCATAAATGACGCTGTTTCCTGCTGTGAAAAAGCTGACAGTGCATTCTATTCGATCCGGCAGCATAATACGTGACACGACAGCATCCGTGTCGATATTGATCGTAAGTAACATACCGGAATGACTGCCTATTGTTAAAATATGCCCAACATTAGGACAAAGCGTTACAGACGCTCGTGAATCGATGCATTTTTCTAAATTGTAATGGCCAGCGATCGTTAACCGGTTTCCATTGGGAACGGTAGGCTGTTCAAGCGTGTCAACAAAATCGCTATTACTAGGTGTAGCAATCGACGCCACATACTTGAAAGCCATTTCCAACGGGATCGACGGATCTATCAGTAGCGTAATAAGTTGTGGCAGTTGTACCTTAAATTTATCTTCCAAAGTGCTGTGCAAACGAAGGGCGGCAAAAGATGTTCCTCCACGATCGATGAAGGATGAGTTGGGTTTCATTTTTTTGTTTCCACTTTCCTTTACGAGCTGTCGGTCCTGTGGGATAATACCCATCATGCTAAGTTCTGCGCGGAAATAATCCACTGCCGAAGTTCGGTCGTCACCAAAACTCTGTTTTAAGTTTGCATAAATTCGTTTCAATCCATCGGTACAAACTTTACCATGAGCCGATAGCGGAAACTGTTCGATCCGATGTAACTCATCTGGGAGCTTTTCGGGTCTCAGCTTCTTACGTATTTCGCTCCAAAGCTTATCTTGTATTGAGCGATCGTTGCTATCCGATGTGTAAAACAACACTAAGCAATTATGCTGATTTATGAAACACGACGCGCACTGCTGTACGGCAGCATGACTCTGCAGCGCAGCTTCCAGTTCTGAAAAACTCACCCGACAACCGAATCGCTTTATCATCCTTTTGCATCGATCGCGGTAATAGTATTTGCCTTCGGTGGTAAGTTCCACCACATCTCCTGTCGATCGATAAACGGCTGGTGGGATGCATGATGTATGACGATTTTCGTTTTCCTTCCCAAGTATTGAGCATATCCTACTACAGCTTCCGATGAAAAGATGGCCAATTGTAGATCCGTTTGTATTTTTTTCAGCCTGCAAACTTTCGTCATCTAAGCTTCTTAGCTGTAGAATTATCGAACCATCCAAACGTTCTCCTAGCGGTACATCCGATTCATTGCCGTGAGATACTTGTTGAATCATACTCCAACATGAAACCTCTGTTATGCCGTAAATGTTGTACACACTTACATGACTTTCAGTCGGTATTTTTAGAATTGGAAACCGTTCTCCTCCTAAAACGAGAATTCTGAAAATAAATTAAAATTAAATCAGTCCTTATCCATCGCTTAACACACCCGGGATAACGTGCCCTTTGACGATTTGAAGAAAGAAAGGTCTTCCAGCCAATGAAATTGGCGGACCTAATTATTGTTTGTTTCCTGAAAGGTAACACCAGGGCTTTCTGGACTTACCTAAGAGTTGTTTCGGAGCCAAAAATTATGTGCAACATTTCAGTCGTATTCCACCGTGTAAACATGGACGGTGTCATTTGCATAACTGTTACACCCGGAAAGAGCAAGGGTAGCAGACGTGTTGCCGATAAGCGTATTGAGTTATCAACCAGCAGAAGCGTAGCGCCGGCACGCAATCCCATAAGGATATCGACAACAAAGGGATCAAAAGTTGCAGGTGAGCATACAAAAATAACATCATGCTCACACAGTTCAAATCGACGGCTGAGCGACAGGATATTTGGCATTATGCAGGCCTTTGGAACGAGAACAGTCTTGGGCCGACCCGTTGAACCGGAGGTCTTTACACAAAAGGCCAAATCATGATAGCTCTCAACCTGAGATAAACTCAGCACGAGCATAAGCGGCATCGTCAGGATACGCAATCCAAGTACCATCTGCAGACCGTCGCACATCCAGTTTGATCCGAGATCCTCCAGGAAGTAGGCGGCACATACGCCATTCTCGAACAAATGTTGGTCAATCGCTTGTGAATCTAGACAATAGAAACTGTTACCGGAGATGATAATGCTGAAAAAAAGGATAATACATTAACATCACTTTTTTTAACGGTTTGGTATCTCGTGCCATTTCCTACCCTCCAATAACGGCAATCAGTGCGGGGCAGTGAAATAATTGAACACCGACAATTTTTCCTGCGATGTTTTGTTCCTTCAAAACCCTCGCTACTTTTTTCATGTCGCTCCATAGCTGACCGTAGTTTACTTCACTGATAGTTTGACTAGAATTATAGTATCTGATCGCAATGTGTTTGCAAAACGCTTCAAAAACTCTCGAATCGAGAAGTTCCATGTACGCCGGCTTTGTTTACAATTTCTCCGGCTTGGACTGATTGCATTTTTGACGTCACATGCAAGGTGCGTGCGTTTATGTTGCCAAGTTACCGGCTCAAGCCAGATTTGAGTTCAATTCATGAATTATTGAAATACGATATTTTTTAATAAATTATGGTAAACCAACTGTTAGTTTATTTTCAATTTCGTCTAAAGTAATGGCTCTTCTAGTAATACAGATAAAAGTTAAGACAATCTAATCCAAATCATGTTTATCTGGTTCTGCAACGGACTTCTGGTTACACCACAGTGCATTCGATGACATGTTACACCACAACGTTTGTGTGGTGTAACCAACACGCGCAATGTTTATCATCGGTTTGTCCTCTTTAACTATCGTCCTTTTCAGACAGGTCTCTTGAAAAATGTGTAAATAATATTTGAAGCGTAAATATTTTCATTCTGTTATGTGTAGAGTTTGAATTTATCGCTTTGTGGTACGTTGTTTTGCCAAAACCTCCAATACCGATGGAGGCGCCTAGTGATTCTCGTAGAAACTAACATTCAAATTTTCATAACGTTCATAATCACGAAATAAGGCCAGTGGTTCATGTAAAATTTACAAATAAATTCGTTACATAGAACTATATTAAAAGAAATCAGCTAGACAACACAAAATATTAAAAAAATAAATAAAAAATATGAAATAACGATTCCATCATATGGAAACAAGCGAATCTGAAAGCTAAACTAATGTTGCTGTTTTTAATATTCCCATTTGATACTGTTAATCTCCGATTGGTTTACATATGTATCGGGTCATTAGTTTTATTTACTACAAAAAATTCTTAAGAAATTTGTGGTCATTACATGTCACCGGTATGACCACAACATTGGTTCGACTTCCAAATTCAGTTGATAGCTTGATGATAGCTATATTTATAAAGTAACGGTTTTGTGGCGCATGCGCGCATGCCATTTCCTCGGTAAACTCAGGTCACAAGAGACATTCCGGTGGTCGGTCGGTGGTTCGGGATTGTTAGAAAATTTCAGTCGTTTATTTTGGCCAGAAACAAAGTTATGTAAGTAAAAAAAAAGACACACACACAGTATAAACTGTTGCTTTGCCGAAGTGAATTATTTGACATCAGTTGCGTTGCATTACGGACCTGGTGTTGCGTTACGGACCAAACCCAGATTGATCTGTGTTCCACCGTACGTGGTTTAGTGTTGGAAAGTTTTTTCGTCGATTCTTTGCTGTTTGGTAGAGATAGGGTTTGGTGTGTTTTTCTCGTTCTTTTCCTTTTTTATCTCTCTTTCGCTTTCTCTTCCTCTCGCTCTCTTTCTCTCTCTTTACAATTCATACCTATCCGCATCATACATTCTTTAACAATAATTCTACCTAAACTAAAGTGCATTCCTTGGCACGAAAACAACTGGCCCAACTGTGTCACCAGTTGCTAGTACTAGCATAAGTTTACGATAAAACAGTTTTTGTAGAAAGCAAATCAACACTAAACCACCCTTGAAAAGTTTTGCATTGATTCCATCTGTGGCAATAAAAAAAAAACCTTTGGACAAACATGCCATTTGGTTTAGATGGTTGAACTATTGCAAATTGTGCCGTGTAGCGCGTAGTTTGTGCTGTGTGTTAAGACGCTTAACATGTGAATATTTAATACAAACGATGTTCATATCGACTCGAGCATAATAAGTAAAATCCGGAAAAGCATAACAATTGTACTCTCTTGTTGTAGTGAATATCAAACTGGCTCATCAGTTTTGGTTCTCGTTTCCGCCACCAGGGGCGTCTGGTGGGAGTTCTTCAAGTAAGTTAAACCCAAATATGCACCTCTATACACTTAATTCAATTATATAGCACCAGTCGATAGTACTGCCGACATTCCGGTAGGGCTAATTAACAGCACAAGGATTCCGAACTAATGTGCCTTCGTTATTTTCCCATCCTGCAAATAGGGCAAGCCGATGAAGAAAAGGCAAAGGAACGTCAAAAAAATGAATCCTCCGATCGGGAACAGCACCACAAACAACAGAAACTCGATGCCGCCAACTGCAAGGTACGTCCCAACAGGTGCTTAACATTGAACCTTGAACAGCCCATTTTGCTTTCGTTCCATGTGTAGCGTGAGGCACGGGAAATAAGGCAGCTTGACAACGAACTGTTGAATCAGCGTAGAGCCCAGGAAAGGGAACGGCAGGCACAACTAGGATCGGAACGGCAAGCAGCAGCATTGGCCGCTGCTACGACGGTCGGTCCCGGCGGTGCCACATCGCCACCACCACCAGCAGTTGCACCCTCGTCCAATAGCTCGGGTGATCGAGTTTTCCGCCAAACGGAACCGTACTACGCGGAGAGCAGCATTACGACGACACCGGGCCGGACTCCACCGTCCACTATAGCGGAAGAAAAGTCCCCCGTGCTGGCTGGTGTAAAGACACCGCTCCTCGAAGACACGCCATTTGGTGGCACGAACCTAACGCTGATGGAAACTTTGCAAAACAGTACGGCAGCAGTAACACCGAAGGAGGTAATTTATGATACGATGCTTATTTTTGCATATCCGGTCATCGCTCTTACAGGTGCACAAACAGGTTGGCACACCTGTTGGCAAAGGGTGCACATCCATTTCGGGGGACCATACAACTCAACGTACGACACGGTACGGAAAATACCAGTCCCAGTGGCGAAATCTTTTTTGCTGAACCTTCTATATCTTCTCCCTCGTATTCTCGGCCTTCATTGGAAATGTCAAACATGTGAGGCTAGTGTCGCTTTGTGTTTGCGAACATTTTTTTTTTGGTGCCAGTCGTTATCGTTTTAGCAAAATATTGGCGTTATGCCAAATCTCTCAATTATGCAAACGGCTGTTTTGCTCCGACCTGCTTTCTCTAGAGAAAGCGACGAGGCTTTTAAAAGCGATTATGCGTGTCAGCACAGAATGGCTAATCGATATTGATCTACCCGCGTCCTGCAGAAACTGGCCTAACGGAATGGTACCGAACAAAGCAACAACACGAAAATCAATTATTTTTGACCCTTGAATGCTCAACGCTTGAGCAAAATTATTTGAGCATTCAAAAATAGAATCGATAAATGGTAGCAAGATATTTTTGATTACTAAATTGAGTTCATTATTACGCGAGAGTTAACTAAAAAACAAACATCATAGATAAAAATTAGTATAGAATGGAAAAAAAGGTTTGCCTCATAATATGACACATGTTTCTGTTTAAATTGGTTTGATTGCAGGAAGAACAACGCAATTTGGGCCTTGCCGCGGCAACCTCGCATAAAACGCTGCAGGATAAAGGACTTGCAGAGACGTCGCAGTTGCAAGACTTTCCCAAAGGGCGCCAGGACTCAACGGAAAGCGAAATATCGACAATATACTCTCAGTCACAATCGGATGCCTGCCATAAGATGATGTATGTTACATTTCCGACCACAATGTTATGTATTGTGAACCTTTACATCTCCATAGTTGCTATCTAACTAAAAGTGCTTAATTCTAACCGGCACTATCGGTAAAGTGTATAATATTCCAGTTTTCACGGCAGTTTATTTCTGTTCCAAAGTCGATATTGAATACTGTTTGTACTAATTCAAACAGGATAACGCATATAATTACCAATTCGATTGAATTCGTTACCATTGGGGACAATTGGCTGTATTCTTTGACAGGTTTGTTTTTATCAATTCGCTCCAAGCTTGCACACCGTCAAGCTGCATTTCCGCCCAGAGTTTGGTGCAATGTTCATTCAAGTGTGCGTGAGTGTGTTTGTGTGTACGTATGATGTACAAAGGAGCTTACTCACCGATATTTTCCGGGAGAGAAACACATCGACAAGGACAGCGATAGCGTTGGACATGAAATGGAAAAAAACAACGGAAAACTCTCTCGCGGTACGGTGTTTTCCAGCTCGGCGCAGAGATTATAGCACGCGAGACACCGTACTGTGTCAGTAGAGAACGCAATGAAATAAACATTATGGGACAGAAAATTCAATGCGTTCGCAACCGTTCGTATTGCCGCAACGTCGTGTTTAGCTTCCGTCTACTTATGGAGTGTTATGTAAAAGTGTAAATTATTATTTATTCCGTTCCGGTTTGGTGTCTAGTGGTCAATTATTCGAACGTGTTCATGTGTGTTCGTGTGTGTGTGTGTGTGTTTGTGTGTAATTGTGCATACATGATCAATTATTTAATTGATACCGATCCGTCATCAGCATAACGTGAGGATAAAACGTCCAGGCAGGCAAAAGTGCAAACGCATAGAAGAAACTGTGGCACGTTCCTATGAAAATTAAGGCTCGGTGTGCGAACAACGGCAACGGCAGCGACGGCACTGGCGGTGGAGCAAATGGTATCGTTTGCTCGATTCATTTCAAATTCGTTCGAGCTAAGGCTTCGAAGCACGCGGGGCAGGATATCCTTTGTTGTTACATAAGCATAATTATCCTTAAGTTATTCATAGCCGCCAGTCGACCTGCAACGGAAATCGATGCGGTGCTGGTGTGGAGTAATACACCGTGCGTGCTTCTGTTTCGTTCAGCAGCGCCATGAAATGGCAGTTTCCGTAGGGCAACAGTGACGTGGTGTGAAAAATCAATTTCAAATTCACAATGTCCTTCAAAGCGGTTGGTGATTGTGCGGTTTTTTTTCTAATGTTTGGAGAAAGGCAAAAAAAACGGAAATAACAAACACCCGTACGAAACGTGTGTGGATAAGTGAGATGGTGTTGCGGAGATGTCGTGAACACATCATGGCAACATAGTGACATGAGCGCATTGCTGAGGAAAAGGATATTTCCCAGCGGTTTCTAGGTGCAGGTTGCTCGCTCAAAAACAAAAGCTGTTCGTTCGTGCATGAAATGGGGAGAAAGAAAAAAAAATGAACAAAAACACATCTCCAAAAGAACCGCAAGATAAAAATCATAAAGCTCAGAGTACACGTTGTAGCAATCTCTCATTTTGTTAGATTTTTTTCATTTTATCCTTTTTTTTTTGTATTTTCCACTTTTCCAACCTCTCTCTTCTTCTCTCTCTCTCTTTCTTTCTCTTACTCACACACACACTCAGTTCTGCTGCTTGTTCGCTTCTGTTTCATTACTGGTTCGTCGTCGATTTCATTTCAAAGTCACAAAGTTGCGGTAGTATTGACGATCGCTCCCTCTCGCTCTTGATATTGGGCTACTACTACGTTTTCCTTGGTTTACCATCCCATTTCCTAATCATCTTGCGTTATGTTATCCCTTTCATCATTGCCCTATATTACGGGTGGGCCTGTTCTGTTTCACATTGTTCTCACCGCCATTCATAATCTCTCGTTGGGGTCTGCTGGTTGCTGCGATCTCTTTTATCTCTTTGGTCCTAGTCGCGTTGTCTCGCGGTGCTGTAGCACACGCAGAGCATACTAAGTTTGTCACTCTTGCCCTAAGGCCGCCAGTCGGCAAGCATGCGATCTGGGACTTTTCTCGGGCGAAAAGGTTCTTCCGTCGCGCTTCCGAAAAGTAGTGCAGTTTTACTCGTATGCGACACTTTCTGACTCCTTGTGTCCCTGCAGTGGTGTGCTTTTTGCAGCACATCCAGCTCGCAGCCGAGACAAATCTGCTAGCGAGTGTGCCCGGTACGCGTCCCTATCTTCATACCCCGTGGAACACTGTGAAACTAAGGCAGGTGCCTGTGCGTGAGTTTGTGAATGTTTGTGTTAAACTAGTGAATATAGTTGGACGAGTGCGTTGCGGACACGGTACGGTTTAAATTGTCGTCACTGCCACTGCTAGTACCGCGGTAAATCATTTTCCTCATCGGTTGCCGACCTGCCTGCCAAACCAACGTCGTCGTTGCCGTTGTGTCGTCAGCCACCAAGCACCGCCACCATCCTCGACATCGGTATCTCAGTACCAATACTCACCTTTGTACCTTGATCGCCTAGCCTCGACGATAAGTGAAGTTTGGTGGAAAAGGAATTTTGTAGGAAAAAAGGACATTTCCGGTATGTCGATCGTGTTATGTAATGTTGCTTCAAAAACTAATAACGACAATAACGTTAACAATGACAATATTAGTGAGGATTCAAATCCGGTCACAATCTACAGGTACAACTTCCAACAAACAAGGGTTTGCCGAGGGTAGTGTGCGTGGGGAGGGGGAGTGTTTGTGGACAGCGTGTACAGTTTTGCGTATGTGTGCGTTTTTTTTTTTTGGCAGATAGAATAACGGAAAAACGATACATTTTCTGCTTATTAAGCCAACGAAACGGTATTAGCGGACATGGTTACGAAAAAAAAATTAGTATATATACTCCCAATTGCATAGGATGGCCATCATTTTAAACTGCTGCTGTGCCAGTAGTAGGCGGCTTGGGGGAACCATAAAAAATGGGCGATTTTCGTACTGAACGCAGAAATCAAAGTTGACAAAAATGTTGGGTCATGGGAGTGAATTCTCATCATTTTCGTTACCTTCCGTTTATAATTAGATATGCTAAGCCGTGGCCGTAGAGTACGCTAGCATCGGTATGGTTAATATTAGCTGCCGCTAGCGGCTGATTTCGCTTTGGTGAACCGAATGTTGCTCTCCCAAGTTACGTTTACTAACTGCCAGATCAGAAACTGTGCATTTTGACTATCTATTGCTCGACATATTGGGATGGATCAAAGTCAAGGAGGGACATCGCTTGGTTTCCAAATAGTAACCCTCTGCTCGCAAGTAAAAGCAGGATCGATCAGTTACAGCTTCAGTAGACCAGCAGAAGAGTAGCGAAAACTAGTTCCCGGCACGTTCACACTTTTAATTGCAATGCTCGAAACCAATTTCGCCCTTTATGTTTTTTTTCTTCTCCTCCCCGGACGGAACAAACTGCCGAGAAACGAAAACTAGAATCGAAAGTAATTAAACTGACCTCTGGTCTATATCCATCCATTCACGCCCTTAATATGATCTTAGCCGGTTACATACCGCACTTAATTATTAGAGCAACAGTAATTAATTAACTTCTTTTCCGTGACCCAAACCCTCCACCTTCCCTTTTTTACCATCCATCCCGTGATTCCTTTGATTCCGCGGCTACGTAACAACCCCGCATCGATGACACTCATTACAGGTGCCGTGCTCCCATAGCTTCTCTCGATTGCATGGAGGAATTTAGTGGCACGACTGCTCAGCTTGATTTCGGTAAGTTGTTTTAGCAATACATTAAAAACCTGGCACCATGCGATATGTTTCTCCTCAGTTAGGCAACACATGTTGAAGGATTTACATTGATGGCCTCAGTCGTCAATAGAACAAATCACACATTTGAAACGAACGAGTTGGTTAATGAAAGTAAAATTAACACACATTTCATATTTAACCTCCGCAGGTCGTTCCACCAGTTTGGGGTCCAATCCGGCCATACAGATACGCAGCAATGCAACCACTACGCCCGGTTTGCGATACAAAAATCTCGGTAAAAGTGGCTTGCGCGTCTCAAATGTTGGTCTCGGCACATGGCCCATATTCTCGCCGGGCGTATCTGAGGAACAGGCGGAGGCTATCCTTCGCCTTGCCGTTGATAGCGGAATCAATTTATTCGACCTTTCCGAAGCGCATTCAGGTAGGCGTGTGCGTTATGTGTTTGTGTGTGTGCGTTATGTGTTTGTGTGTGTGTATGTGTGTGTAGATAAATATCTCGAACCGGAAACATCTCTCTAAACCATATGCCATGTCGTATTCGTAACCTTCGCCATAACACAGGTACACGTGCGGAAATAGAGCTGGGCAAAATTATTCAAAAGGCAGGATGGAAACGGACCAGCTTCGTCATAACAACAAAAATTTATTGGAGCACAAAGTAAGAGCCGCAGACCTGGTGGTGGTGCACCATTTCGCAGATGAGTGCGTGCATGGAGATCTATTTTTAATATTTTTACCACGGTTTTAATCTTTGCCAGATCCGAAGAGCGAGGATTATCGAGAAAACACATCATCGAAAGTGTCCAAGCGAGCCTGCAAAGGTTGCAGCTGCCATACATCGACGTCATACTGGTGCACAAGGCGGACTCCATGTGCCCGATGGAAGGTTAGTATTTAGCGTACGCTTATCATGGCCTCGACGGAAAGTAGTAAAGCCAAGCAACGCATAAACCTTTCCACAACTAAATGCACGCATTTTGATTTACCGCTATACACAGAGATTGTGCGAGCAATGAATTACGTCATATCGCAAGGATGGTCGATGTACTGGGGAACAGCGCGCTGGTCACCCGTGGAGGTAATGTGTATATTCAATATCCGTGCTAGACGCGAACCAAATTTATGACCCCATCTAACATCGCACCTGTGTTTTGTATGCGTAGATCATGGAAGCCTACACAAACTGTCGCCAGTTCAACTGTGTGACACCGATCGTGGAACAGTCGGAATACCACATGTTTTGTCGTGAAAAGGCGGAGCTTTACCTGCCTGAAATGTACAATAAAATCGGTGTCGGCTTTATGGCCTGGGGTCCGCTATCCATGTGCTTGGGCGATGCGCAGAACGGCGAGAAACTCTGGATACCGAAGGGATCGCTGAAAAGCAAAAGCCAAAGCTACTCCTGGATCGAGGATGAAGTAAACAAAGAAGTAAGTGCACGATCTTCGACCAGACCGCACTGTAGCGTACATATCTCTGTTCTTTTCTTTTTGTTTTCCGTCCATCTGGCGGTTATGTTGCATTTGCGTAAGGATCCGCAGGACGAGGCACGCCGGCTGTACGACAAAGCGCGAGACATCAGCAATCTGGCCGAGAAGCTGGGCTGCAATGCGGTACAGCTATCAATTGCGTGGTCACTCAAACACGAACCGGTACAATGTTTGCTGCTCGGTGCTACCTCTCCGGAACAACTTCATCAGAGCCTGCAAGCGCTCCAGGTAAGTTACTGTTCAAAAATGGCAACGAGTTCGCAGCTCAATGGCATGTAGTACTTTATCAGAAATGTTGACAACAGCATTAAATTAGAAACAAGCAATTTGCGCCTTACTGCGTTCTGCGCCATGATATTATTCGGTTAACAGAGGCATCCAAAAATACATTGAAGCATCTCCGGGGGACCTTGGGCAACTCGGCATAAACCTAAGCGAAGTGCGATGAAATGATTAACAGTACTTTGCAATAATTGGAATATGCTCTAGTCATCCGCCTCCAGAAAGTATGCTAAGAGCCCTCTTCTTGGCTCTAGCCTAAAATATCTTCAGTCGATATAAGTCTTCAGTCAGTTCCTCTCCAAAGAACTCGTGGATACATAAATGTCATACTTCTTTGTGTTAAATTTATTTGATAAGAACTATAAGTTCCGAGGTCATATCTCCCTGAAAATGTATACTTTACTGATCATCAATCACAGAAGTATCTTCTTCAGGAGATTGATGCCAACGTGAAAAATCCCGTTCCACTGACAAATGTTGTCGTGATGCGTAAGAGTATCGTCAGCGAATATTTTCCTAGAAGATGCAATTCAGCTTCAGCTGTTTCTTCTAATTATTTATGACATGCAGGTCTTCAACCGGAGGGCTCAAGTCATGATTTTACTCGAGGAATTAACAATCAATGAAAAAATGATCGAACGTAGATTTGGCTGATTTCACAATTTTGTTTCACCTTGCAGTTACTGCCACGGCTATCGACCGGTGTGATGCTGGAAATAGAGCGCATCCTTGAAAACAAACCAGTGCGTCCACCGCCGATATCTACGCTTGCACTTCGGTGACAATCAGCCTGCCCCCCGGGGCCTCCTAGCGAAAGCGGAGTTCCGTGTGGGGCAGAATCGCCTAAAGAGGAAGACATCAGCATGGGTGAGGAGCAGAAAGAATCGCAAAAGATTAGCTTCTGCGAAATTCAGTGACAAAACGAGAATTTAGTAACCAGTAACCAATTTGTAAACGTCGTCACTAGTGTTACGGAACGTAGCTCAGCACTAACGCTTCAAGACTGCTGCCATACGCCATCATCACAGCAGCAACAGCAGCATCAACAGAACATGCCATCAAAGCAGCAGCAAACGCGTTACCAGCACCAACTGCACCATCCTGCACAGCAGTCGCAGCAGTCACAGCATCAGCAGCATCCACAGTATCAGCAGCGTCAGCAGCGCAATCATCAACAGCAGCGAATGCAAAAGCAGCTTGTAAGGCATCCTAAGCTTTGGAGGCAGCGGTATGACCGAAGCGTTTTGAAACCGAGTCTGCTAAGCTTGGAGTCACTGAGTGTCAGTTTGGAGAGTCTGTTTTATGAGCAGGCGGGCGTAGATAGCAAATTTAACAATTCCTCCACCGCCACCGGTACGATGCAGTCGACCAGCAGTACCGTAAGCACCAGCACCAGCAGTGCAAACGGGCTCGAGGAAGAAAAGCACCAGGCACACCAATTGGTAGATTGCTTAAAGTCAATTGACAACACGTTAATAGCTGAGAAAAAGGTTAGGTATAAGATTTCGTGCAGCTTCAAATCTCTGGATAACAACTGCAAATCCCTGTTTAACTTTCTGCGCGGCAAGGGCACCACAAACGGGATTGCACCTGCTAAACCGGCGCAGGTGTCGGCCAATTGTAAAGAAGACACACCATCACGCTCTGCCAATACCCTGGTGCCACAGCAGCATGGGTTTCGCATGCTGTTGAACCGCAAGCTGTTCAGCGATCGAAGGGACAGTGTACTCCTCGCACCATGTATTAATGTGGCTGAGAGTTAATTGATCGCTCGCTGTTCGCGAAACTCGTCGTGAGATCCTTCCGCAGAGGGCGTGACGACTGGCTCAATCCTCAAAGCAATCGCAGTTTGCAGTGTATTTAACGAAATCTTACAAGGAACATTTTGCAGATGAGCGACCAACTGCACAGTTGTCTGGTTATGTTGCAAAGTTGCACAAGCAACTGCTAGTAATAATGGAAGTGTTTATGAGACGCTTTGTTTAGTGCTAAGGTAAACATTGTCCGCGTTATGGGAACAAGGCGAAAAATGCAATTGAAACAAACACACAGTTGTTAACGTCTATACTTATGATGTTAAAATTCTTATAATGTAATAATCATACACACACACATAAAGACACACTATCGTTGTCTCTCGTCCGAATAAACGGCCGCAAGTTTGCGTGCGTGTGTAGTGACAGGCGTAAGAGTGATGCGAGAGAGTACAGCAGTTTTGAAATAATATCTCAATCCTATCGTATGCTTGCTGTGCGGGCAAACAAACTGAACAAAATACGGACACCTTGCGTGGAAGTAGTTGATTGGGAAAGCAGCAGATATATATAGCTAGTAGCAGCGGAACTGGGACGCGATTATATTTAATTCAAAGTATGAGCGTGAGTATAGTGTATAAATCAATTCTATTTCTAAGAAAGCCTATACCGGTGGAAGATGGAAGGACAACAATGTTTCAAAAACTCACTCACTATATACTTATACTCGTATCATTATGATAAGTTGCTTCCGAATCTGCTACGAAAGGCTCGTGATTGATAAAAAAGAAACAAACAAACAACAACAAAATAAGTGGAAAACACCCAAACAATGAACACAACATGGCGAAGCCCAAAAGAACATAACTAACATGCAAAAAAAATCAACTGGTGAAATACATTAACGAGCAACAGTGAAGGCTTAAGCTAATACATAGAGGCAAAACAACAATCACACTGTGACGCGATAAACAGAAGAACGTTAACATAAACTCCCAACCCACTTGCACACACCAGCTCGTCTCTAACTGTTCTGGGCGCTATTTGCCACTAGCATACTATTGAAAGCAATTTAAACGGTGCAGCATATCATCATTAGTTAGGTTTTAAGAAATTATTACAGTACGCAATAAGGCTTTATGGGTTGCATTTTATGCATCTTACATCTGTTTCCGTTCATGTATGCGCTGTGCGAAACGGATAGTTTATGCGTTGTGTCTAATAGTTCTGATTGTTCCACAATGCTTTCTATAAGTTACTTATACACTATCTTACCGCAATTGGCAGCTTCTCATGGTACATGCGAGCAAATGGAGGAAACCGTTCACAGAAATATTATTAAAACATTGCTCACCGGGCGTACGGTACGAAGCATTGTTCGACAAATCGTGCTCATGTAAAGTTAAAATGTATATTTCTATTCGACCGATACCTACAGAAACCGAATTCAAGGAAAACCCAAAGAGATGCTAAATAAGCTGTTAGCGAATAAGCAAGCATAGCTATTCAGTTAAGTGGCGGTGGTAATACAAGCTGATAGAAACGCAAAATCAAACGTAGCGAAAATCGAACGAAACCGTTTTTGCCAATCTCAGAATAGCCGAGCAGCAGCCTAAAGTGATTTTTACAAGCATCCAGCTAATGAGCCGCTAATATCGATTAGTTAGATAGATACAAAGTAGATTAAGAGGTTACGATCGGCAGATGGTGGTGGGCCCGGGAAAAATTCGCGACGAGTTACTTAGTTCTTCCCTTCTTGCGAAACCTTAACGATTACAGTGAGTTATTGTCCCCAACAGTACGATGGGATCGTAATGGTGTGAGCAAGAGAAAGGAAACAAGAAGGAATGCATCAGTTGTAGTTTGATTCGATTGTAAGAAATGGAATTGTTCAAAGGCACGATAAAGGTAGCCCAAAATGGTGCTTTATTGCTTATAATGGCATACGAGTACGAAGCTTCACGCAGGTAGCGAAAGATGCGATCAATAATAACAAGATATATTTGGAAAAAAGCGCGATTTTGTAAATGAGCCGTAGCAATTAGGGCAACGATCGATAATGGAAGGAACAGTAATATACATTAATGCGATTTAGTGCATTTTAGTGTACCGTGGAACACGTGGAACCCATCAAGGTCATGTAATGTGCAATGGAAATCAAAACAGTGGTAAAGTATCCGTCGTCAACATTACAACGGAAGTTGAACGAATATTCCATCCTGTTTAAGGCTCTAGCTCTATTGCTCGTTAGCAGGTACTGGAGTAGGAGCCATTTTTTCCACACTGTTTATAGAGCGTGCACCACAACCGTTTACTTAACCGATTAGTTCTTGCGTTAAGAAGGGGAAGAAAAGTTAAGTAATTCAGTACAATATGTTTAAGCAAAATAACACAAACACAAACAAACAAAAACACACACAAAAAAAGATATTACTAAGCAAACGTCCTCAAATAGATCGAGTAGAGAAGAGAAGTTGCGTATAAACACTGAAGCTGGACGCCTCGTAAGCGATGAACGCAGAATTAATGCACCGTAAACTTATAATAAATGCAGCTATAAGTACTATCCCCTATGCTGGGCACTGCGCTATTAGGGATTGATGGAAGCCGGGGCGAGTAACCGGAGTTGGTAAGATTTTTTGCAATATCATTCTAATAGCAATGTAGTTGAACTAAGTTTAAATAAATAACCTCCCAATCTCCACACTCCCCTTTCTCCCACTTCCGTGACAACTGCATGGGAGCAGCAAAGCCGTTGCAGAACGAATTTCGCAACCGGAACAAAGCTCGAGAATAATATATTTAATGAATAGCGTATACATCTTATAACAAAACAAAGAAGAAAAAAATTAATGCAAACAAACAATAATTTTACTATCTTCAGCTCTGCCAAAAGTGCATCTTTTAGAATAATTATAAATCAAAACCAATACCAATGGAAACATGGTGAATGATAAGGATGTGACCGGAACAGAATCCTCCCTATGGAGCATCTTGTGAGTTAGAACAAACCGTGTCGAAAAGGTGTCGACGTAATGCTGTACACGGACATTGAAACATACAGCCATGCATAACCGGCAATCCACCTTTGGTCACTCACCAGTGACATGGTTCAAGAAATGAATGAATGACAACAATAAGCAAAGGAAAGCAAATGACCATGTCTCTATCTTGCTCTCTTATGAAATGATTCTACTACTTTTGGTAAATTCATTTGGAAAATAGAGCAAATAAAATGTTTAAAAACGACGCATTCAAGATAGCACATTTACTCATCCATAATGGGGTTAAGCATCGAACGCAACGCAAGTAGATAAAGCAACCGATGTAGTAAACGCTAAGTAAGTACAGGCACCTGCAAACAAATGGCTATACGCAATCCGTAGCGTATGCGCAACGACAGCGACAAGAGCTGGCGACAATGTGTAGTAGTGTAAGGGAAGGAAGACGAACGAACACGCCTCAGTAGGCGGTGTTATGGCACGTGATCAAGATAAAGCAACGCAAAAGCAAAACCCAACCACAAACACATTAGCGATAGTAGCAAAACTAAGTAAAAACATCAACAACAACAAAAAAAAAAACAAAACTAACGACACCAATCGTAGCAATTCGAAGTGTTCGAACACGGTTAAGATAAAACTCGGTGTAGTAAAGCAGACGAAACATATAGCAAGAGAAGTAAACAACAGCAACAGCAACAACAACACAAAACACAATGCACACGGCGTAATGCTAACTAACAAACTAACAAGGCTACCAATTGTTTACTATTTTGCAAGCCTTCCTATATGTAATGAGGCGGGTTCATGAGGGGCCTGTTTAATAAGAAACATCTATATATACTAACACCTACTGTTCTGTTAAACGACAAGGGGAAAACATTGTTACGACGGAGTCGCTAAATAGCTAGCTTTCTTTAGATAGCATATTGTATCATTTTGCTTTGAGCACTTCTACTACGAGCCTGTCGATATTAGTGATTTTTCAAAACACGTTACAACTATAAATGATTCAATATTTTCTCACAGTCACCAGGCTGTAATTAAAGATGGTAGCGAGATTATCTATACAAATAATGTGCAAACAAAAAACCAAAAGAACGGCGGGGCCTATCTTTTGTCCCGTGCTGCTGCATGTGCAAAGTTTCATCCGCACGATCCTGCGGCCAGCAGGTGGATAACGAATAACGTTTGACTAGCTAAGGCGAATGCAAATTTCCACATCCATACTATTACACGAAATTGCTGGACGAGGAGAGAAAACGACACAGCTAACACTAAAAGAACAGCTAGTTACATACCATTTAAAAAATTTCTTCTTATGTAAGAGGGTTTAAATCTTCGCAAATGCGTACTAATAAACAACACTTAACAATTGTGATAAAGAAACAAAAAAAAACACTACAAACTTGCTTGTACATCGTAATATAACGTTTACTAGTTATTGCACACAAACAAAAAGAAAACAAAACTTAAAAAAAAACAAACAAACAAAAAAACCCACAACCAAAACGAGGGAGAAACAAAAACCAACCAAAAACACCTAACTCGTTAGTAAATTTCTAACAAAACTTCAACGAATAAAAGCAGACTATTTGTAAAACCTTTTGCAGGGTTTTTTCCTATCTTCTTAACACTACTTTGGTAGGTTTTTTCGTTTTCATTTCCGTCTCATACATCTCAAGCGGCTTAGTGCAGCGCTTAAGTACGTATGCATGCGTGTGTATGTGTACAAAAGAAAAAGGATGGCGGAAAAATGCATGTTCAAACAATATTGGAATGTACATACATACATGCTACATTTCCATCTGACCAACAGACCAACCACGTGCTAATGACGCTACATGGAACGTTATGAGAACCATCCTAGTACGCTATGTACTCAATATACAACACATATGATTACACACGTGCACACCTACAGCCTTCTCTATGCCATTCTTTTTCAACAAAATATTCTTTTTTATTAATGACTCCGGTAAAGTAAAACAAAACAACAACAAAAAAGAAACAAAAACACAGCCATTAAACTATTGTAGTGCGAACTGTGCAGCATGTAGAACGGACCGACGATCGATGGTCACTAGGAGACTAAGAACGGTACCATAGTAACGAGATGAAACGAAAGAATGCTGACGATTGCAAACCAGAGTCAAGCTAGGATATTTATCAAAACAAACAAAAAAGTGTATATGTATACAATCGCATACATACCTATGCATATAAAAATTCCAGATATAGGAAGTTTCTTCTTGAATCCGAGTTTTCTAAGTTGAACGAAAAGTTTTAGAATACCAATAATGACATCCTATTACTGCTTTAAACTTGTTGAAAATAATAAAAACCCACTCAAAATATAAAACTGCTTATATCAGTACTTGTATATGTGTTCTTGTTGAGTGATACGACTTCACGATTCGATGCGACCAACCCGTTGCTTGAATTAGTTTCAATCGTGTGATCGTGCACGTGTTCTGTACATTGCAAACAGACACGTGATCGTCAACCATCGACGGTGCCTAAGCGAGTGGGCCATATCATCTGCAAACCCACCACTCGAATGACATCATTTCATACGTCATTTATTTTAACGCAATCCGCACCGAGCTACTAAATTTGTTTGTCTCTCTACAGAAATTTTGCTGAAACGGGCATGAGAAAAAATCCCCACGCGTTCGTTCACACGAGTTTGTCGCTGGTATCACGTTTATTTTTATCTCACGGGACATTTATCTACGTCATAAAAATCATTCAAAACAAATCACAACTACATGAGCGATTCGATCTAGCGATCGTAGCAACCATATCCGTATACTACATCCTTCAAAATATGCACTGCACTGGCAATGAAACGAGTGAGTTTTTCCGGTTTGGTAGTTCATGATGTGGTCGTGTGTACGGCTTCATCATTAAGATGGTAGTATCCCGCATGACCGTCCCATTGCCAAAAAGATAATTTTCAATGTTTAAGTTCACGGGGGACGGTTTGGACATTCACCGTGGTGCTGATGATCCTCACTACGTTTGTGTCACTTTCTGGTGCGGGAACGAGCAAAAGCGATGTGCTGTGTGTGATTGTTGGTGAAATTATAATACCGTTTGCAAATCTGTGCGTTTGAATAGAGTGAATTCGTTTTTTCATGGTGTAGACATAATTTAGCTCACTTTCACGTTTACTCCGTGCCTTCTCAAACAAACAAGCGGAACCGATGTCGGCATTTGCGCAGTGGATTAAACGTTATCCTGTCGTTCGGGGCATGATCACGTACAGTTTACTCTGGCCAACGGGATGTTTAATTCAGCAAAAGCTGTCTGGTAAAAGTTTTAGTAAGTAACCTCACCGATTAGTGAAATGAAGGATACGTAATCTTGAATTTATTCGACGAATACCCCAGGTGAAATCGATTGGAAAAAGTGCTGGCGATTTTTCTTTTATGGTGGATTCATTGTTGCACCATCACTTTACTGTTGGATACGGGTGGCTTCCATCATGTGGCCAAAGCAGAATCTAAATTCGGCCATTGCCAAGGTCAGTAGCATTCCGTAGTGACGCTCGCGTACAGTCATCATGCGATCTTGCATGTGTTAAGGACGTTCAGTTTCCGTTTTCTAACAATCCTATCATCCTATAGGCCTTAACGGAGCAAATTAGCTACACACCAATGGCAATGACGGCGTTCTACTTCAGCATGAGTCTCCTGGAGGCAAAATCGGTCGAAGAGTCATTGAACGAAGTACGAGTAAAGCTGTTTCCCACATACAAGGTTAGTTCACTGCAACAAACTTGCCCGTGAGTGTTTTTAAATGATCTTTCTTATTCTTTCTCGGGCGGCCTCTAGGTGGCACTATGCATCTGGCCTTTCATACAAACATTCAACTTTTCCGTAGTTCCTGAAAAAAATCGCGTTCCCTTCGTCAGCATGTGCAGTCTACTGTGGACCATATTTTTAGCTTACATGAAACAAAAAGAGCAAAAAGAGCTCGAGGGTGGAATATTTGTAAAATAAAATTTAAGTACAAAGCGATAGAGGTCTTCCGATTGTAGCCTTCTTAGGAACGGTCTGTGAAATTAAGTTCTAGCCACTAATAATTTGTTAACAATAATATCAATAAAGCCAAAATCATACATGATAGGAAGGAATTATAGTATTTTGTAATCGCGTTTTGTATACATGAAAGTTAGCCATTATTTCGCAGGTAATCGGAATATTTGAATCATTGCGTGCATTTACTGCCATCTAGGTGTGAAACTATTGAACTAATACAACCCATGAAGTATTGAGGGTTAACATCGAGGTTTGACTGTACCGGAAGCAGTGGCTGTAGCTGTCAGCTACCGTTTTGACAATCTTTTAGCTGTCAGTGTTTCTGTTCCCTACACTCTCTCTTTCCGGCATCTTTACGATCCGTGCGTGAACACACTTTTTGGAGTGTTCAATAATTTTGATTTCGCCGCGTATCTGAACCTTCCAAAATGCCGCCGAAGTTTGATCCGAACGAGATTAAGCACGGTACGTGTGGTGAAACGTTATTACATGGCAAATATCGGTTATAAGGCAGGATGTAAAGCATCTCTTCCGGAGGCCGTGTGTGTACCCAATGCGGGATACCACGTATCCCGTAGCTTCTGTTTGTGAAAAATGTTGTACATTCCTGTCTGTGAACTGTGGCAAGCTCATACAGTGAGACAATGCACTGTTGTTACCTGCACGTAGTTAACCGCGATGTTTTCCTTTATGTTTACATCTGTTTACAGTCTACCTTCGATGCGTTGGTGGAGAAGTAGGTGCTACTTCGTCCCTCGCCCCCAAGATCGGTCCGCTGGGTCTGGTAAGTTGATGAAGGCTGTTGCGTGAATGAAAATGATGTGCTATATATTAACTGTTGCATTCTCTTGATTTGCACGCTTGCAGTCTCCCAAGAAGATTGGTGACGATATTGCTAAGGCAACCGGCGACTGGAAAGGTTTGAAGATCACCGTATGCTTGACGATTCAGAATCGACAGGCTGCCATTTCGGTTGTACCTTCGGCTGCTTCCCTCCTTGTGAAAGCCCTGAAGGAACCGCCACGAGACCGCAAGAAGGTGAAGAACAGTAAGTATCGGTGAAAGTGTCGGCGTGCCCAGACAGGACGATGGATCGATGTTAAGGCGGATGGCTAATTTGTTTGTTTGTTTATCCTTTGTGCAACAGTTAAACACAATGGCAACATCACCTTCGATGAAGTGATCAATATCGCTCGCGTCATGCGACCCCGATCAATGGCCCGGGAGCTTGCGGGAACGTGCAAGGAAGTGCTAGGAACGGCACAGAGCGTTGGCTGCACCATTGACGGACGTTCTCCGCACGACGTGATCGATGACATCACGAGCGGTGCTATTGAGGTCCCTTCGGAATAAGCGTGCCCTGTCCGTCGTCGGTAAATGTACACGTCGTGTCTACAGCAGGTATTCACGATGCATCTTCTATCGGCGAACGTGTTAAATAAAACATTAATATGTAACAAACAAACAAACAGTGTTTGGAATTGTGTCCGTATTACGATGTGATTTATTAGAGCATTGTTCGCTTTTCTTCAGCATACCAAGCGATAAGAGATGTAACGCCCGGCCGTTTCCGATGGACGAATAATTTTAACCACCTGGCCGCGCTTTAGTCCGAAATATCGCGCAACAGGATCGCCCGCCTGTATCCTCATCAGCATGTTCTCCTTCAGCTTGTAACGGGCTAGCAGTTCTTGTTTCTCTTCCGGTGTCATTACGACGTGCTCCGGAACGAGCTCGTGTTCGGTAATGTTAATCAACAGTTCGGACTCGAGGAACTGTTCTAAAATGTACTTCGGAGCCATATCCACGAGCGATTGCTTTGCCGATGGCGTCATGCCGGCTTGCACGACAACAATAGCACGGTGAATGTTTTCTTCCTGCATACGAGTACAGTACGTTTTGATCGTCTTAATGCCAATTTTGGGTTCGTCCGGGAAAAACACAAACATTTGATCAGTTGGATCATCGTTATGCGCTACCAGCACGATAAGATCTGACCGTGCCGGGCGCTTTTCACTGCAAGTGTACAATACGATGGATGATTTGAGAATGCAGACATTTAATCACGCGATGATGCGGCACTAACCTGGGTTTATCTCCGAATTGTTCCTTGAATTGTTCTAGCGTTTGATCCAATTCATCCTGCGTCACCAAGTAGCCTCGATCGTGGCTTAACTGCATTACCGTTTTACGAATGCGCCACAGCTTGTACGTTTCAGCATCATCATCCATCTTTTATCGGTAGATTTTCCTCTGCTCTGGCAAATAATCCAACAACACTGTGCACGCGCACCTTAGCGGCCCAAACAAAATGCTTCATCGAGGCAAGTGAGAGGCTGTGTCAATTGCCCACAAATGACAATTCCATAAAATCAACAAACGATTTGACGCCGAGTTCAACTGTGGTTCTTTGCTGAGCAAAACCAATAAGCTGTGGTAATTCGTTTGAATCCAAAAAAATGTTTTTTTCAGAATTGTAGCAAAACTATTCTTAAATCCCATTCACACGTGTTTTATCTTTATATAACGAACTTGGAAATATAGGTCTTAGTTTTCTGATTCTTTGTTTTTTCTTACTTTTTTGTATTGACAATAGGTTTTTGATACTCCAGGTGGAACTGTCTGACGTTTGTGTTTTTCCGATGAATTTTGTTTACGCGGAATCGTTACCGCAAAGATAGCACCAGGGACTTGTTTGAAGCAGATTGTTTCCAATTTAACGCCTCCTAATAGTGGACGTTAAGAGTGTACCGCCGTACTGGTAACGAAAATAAGTGTGCAAATGGCCATCCCCCAAGGACTATCGCTGCGATTGAACGATTATGCTACGTATGTTGCAAGCGCATTCGAATTGCTTCGGCATGAAGAGGATCTTGTGGATGTAACGCTTTATTGCGAAGGTCGTAAAATACGCGCCCACAAGATGTTATTATCGGCTAGCAGCGTTTACTTTAAAGATATCTTTAAAGAAAACCCATCCCCACATCCGATTATCATCTTTAAAAATGTTAAGTATTCGGATCTCTACTCGCTGGTGGAGTTTATCTATAAGGGAGAGGTGACCGTGTTGCAGGAATCGTTGCCATCATTTCTTCAAACGGCAAACATGCTTTCGATTCGTGGTTTGTGTGACTCGATTCCCGATGCGCAGATCCTGATAACAACTGCAGAGGATCAACCGACGTCAATGTTGGCACAACAAATACTCCAGACGCAGTCGACAAACATGAACAGTGCAACGATCACAACGGATCAAGTTTACTTTTCGTTACCATCCAACACGACATTAACGCCACAGATTAAAACAGATCCACAACGTACTGCCTCGCGACAGTACATTAGCAAAGTATTGCTAAAACCGGCCAAGGATCTTACCGCTGCACATAGCAACTCGATTACTCCCCAGGTACATCAACAACAATCTATCTCGGGAGCTAATTTATCAAATCAATCGACTGCCGCATCGCATCCACCAACGACAAATGAAGAACAGCAGCTTCCGCAAGGTCTCGTTGCCCAAAATTGTGCTTCTCAGTCAGCTCAAAGCAAGCGGTCGGCAACTGCACTTCAAGAACTGGTTGAAAGCGTATTATCAACATCACGACCAGCAAAAATAGCACGCATTTTCGAGCAAAGCGATTCTTCAGCAATTGGTAAGGAAACTAAATCAACGGAAACGACCTCGACAACTACTCCAGAACCACGAACCAAACGATCAGAAATGTACGAGACGACGGCAAAAAACCACGTAATGCCGGAATTTATCAGCGTTGGCGAAGAGATGCCAACAGGTATAGGCGACAATAACGCGTACACGCAATCTGAAGAATTTAAAATGGAATGCGGTGACGTTGCGAACCTTTCAGAATCTGAGGAAGCCATAGAACCACGCAATTGTTTCGAACAGATCGTCAAAATGGGTGTAGATAATTCGTTTTTGGACGAAGACGAGCAGGTTACCTTACAAGCGCTAACGTGCTGCATTGAAAAGACACAGGAGAAAAAGTTCAAATGTGACGCATGTGGCAAAAGCTTCGTCACCTGGAAATCGCTCAGCTTGCACAATGAAATTCATAATGGTCGCACTAAATGCAATATCTGCGGCGCGGTACTTTCGCGCACCGCCAATCTGAAGCGACATATGAAGCTAAAGCACGAACCATGAACCTACGGCAAATAGCTACACCACAACTTGATCCAGGGTTGATATCCTTCTCTCTTAGCTGCATCCGATCTCCAGCATGATTGGTTATATTTAAATGAACCAACTCACTTGCTGTATGTCTTCACGCATCGTCCTGAACGGATCACCACCACCACCTTGAGGATGTCTGCTCCACCGAACACCTGAACTAGCTTAATTTTCATTTTCCGCAAGCCTTGTTGAGAAACACCAAAATAATAATAATAATAATAAATAAAAAATATAATCCGCAATACCCGCCAGGTGAAAATGGCAGGAGCGTTATAGTTCTGCGTCAGCTACAGCCACGACTCGTGGTATATCGTATCTTCATGAAGTTTTGATTACCTAATTTTTCTCTTTTTCTCTCCGATTAACAATATTGTAATGTATAGAAGTTTTTGAGCGAAAAAGTACAAATAACTCGTTTGACATGACCTACTTAGATTATATGAATTCGTTAATGTAAACTTAAGCGAGCAGTAATAAACTTATTTGAAATGTATTGGTGTAATTTCACAACCTTCTTTCATAATTATCAAACATGTAGAATATGGCGGAAAAACAGACGTTGCTTCAATATCTAATATTCTGCAGAATGAAACTGACTACTAACTGCTATCTGCTTTGTTTAGAACATTCGAGTCTGTTCAAGTCGTCCTCAACTTCGTTTGCAATAGGTTACCTTGGAAACAGACACTTTACGGGCTGGGTTATAGACTACTTCTTTATTTGCAGTACGGGTATGGTCGCAACGCACAACTCCGCGTTTTGTTGGGCATCGTATCAGAGACACCTGGACAACGCTGACATTCCGAGGATGTGAATCCCATGACACATAGATATTAACAGACAAAATTGGCCAAAAAGTACCTAGAACAGATGAAAGGTTAGCTCTTGTGGCTTCAACAGTCAGGATAAAACAATCTGGATTACACGGTATGTATACTTCACGTACTTAAGCATACGGCAGCCATTCACCCAGGTTACAACCGGTCATTGATGGCACTACAGACAGGCAAGATTCCCGTAAGTAGCAGTGCAAACTTCCGTATCCGTTAACGGGCGGAAACATGCCGGAACACCCTCGACTGAAACCGTACTAGCCGTCGGACAACTGCGGAGAAACCGGAGCCTCGAGAGTGCGGCTGTAGACACGATTGGGGATGGGCTTCACGAGCACTTTCCCAAGTGCGTCGAGCATACATAGTGGTCGTAACTGCTCGCCCTCTCCAGGAATTTTATTCTTTGGAAACGCAGCCGTTTCCACTCTTATAGAATAAAGCCTCGGGTACGGGAGTTCTGAAATACTAACAATTTCTTACGCAGGAGTAATGTATATGTAGGTGATTGCTCATTTGTCGTCCAAAATGCCGCCTAACTTGAGTCAACCCTTTTCGCGTCGGTTGAATCTGGGATTATATGAAACTTATGTAGCCCCGTAACTCGTAGTTGCCTTTGAAGCTTGGACTAACCGCGTGCGAGAGGAACATTTATTGCTCCCGTATGTGTGGCAGGAACGGCCATAATGACGAGCTCTATGAGTTATACGATCACTTCACCAACGTGCAACAAATTAGATTAGCCATGTTCCGATGGGCTTGTCATGTTATGTGAATGTTACCGTACAATCCAGCTCGTAAAGTCGATTCTGACCGTCCACAAGGACAGAGGAGGCGTGATAAGTCCAAACTGAAGTGGAGCGATGGCGCAGATCATGAAGCCAGTGGCGGTTCAAACTCTTTGGAGGCCACTGACGGAATGGTAGTTGAGGGTCCCAACATTATGTCCCCGCTGGACGACGAGGCCCCCGGGCGGCCGTCATCTCCGCCCATAGGTTAGTCTGCCACTGCATGAAGCAGAAGATTTAGAACGGAGAAGAATGCGGAAAATACTAAGATATTCGTTGGAATCGAAAGAAGAAGAATGTAAAGTATTGCATACTGATAAGAAAAAGTTCATTAAATGCAAACTGTGAGCGATGCATTGGAGTTTGGCATGTTTCACCACTAAGATGGACATACATTCGTTAGTTTTAGACCACTACTTTCGGTATCATGCAAACAAAGAGTCATCTAAAATGATATGATATTATTGTATGCATTTATTTCAATCAATCATTTATTTATTCCTGTTTGTTTGACTTATTTGGCTGTTAGGTGTTCATCACGCTGTCTGTTTCATAGCACGCGCAGTAACACACAAGCTTGAATATTTTCTATTTTGCAGCCACAATACATATTCTACTAGTTTCCATAAGTTTCCTAATTTGTTAATTCAAGTATGTTTTACCAGTCCTGAGATTTTCTTACACTCTCAACATTTAAGCCACAAACACGTCCTTCATACCTTCCTCGGTTGCATTGGATTTCCACTGCTCTATATATTGGCGTAGTGTACTGTGTGTGTGTGTGTGTTTGTGTACCTAGCAGACGGACAAGAAGAGACTACCTCTTTACGTTTGACTTTGGCGCTCTGCAGCGTCACACACACATGGCCTTATCATTACACTTCTACGATAGGTTCATATTTCTTAGTTTAGTTCAGCCAATGTCTAGCTTTTACGGTTGTATTTATCGTTATCATATTACCATTATTTTACTGCTTGATTATTACCATCATTGCTATTAGTTTGTTAGTTACTTGTTTAGCCCACTTTTGTGGAAAGCATAAAATTATACTCACCATCACCACCACCAGCCTTTCGGAACTCGGATGAAATGGTTCTGGGGCGAAATGATGCGCTGCAGCACACGATGCATTAAAACTAGTTTGCATAAAAAGGTTTGCCAGCATAGCTATGTTTTTCTTTAAAGATAATTGTGAGTGTACAGAATGTTGCTTTCGTCTTTCCTATTTGCCATTTGCAAATGTTTGTTTGCCATTACCTCTTCACAGCTCTAACTGCATTTACTTTAACGAGTTTAAATTATTTTGCCTGTGGTTTGTGTTAACTGATAAGCCAATTCTTCTATTGTCTATCTATGCTAGTTGCGTCTTTGCGTAATACTGATCAAACATGTTTAGTATACAATGTTCTTGTCGTTACTTAAACAATACTTTTGACGGCACGGATACAAAACATATTGTGAAATAGCGGATATTAGGTAAAACTTTCACTGGACCAAAACAAAAACTAACCTATTGCACGTTTACTTCCTAAATGAATTTTTCGTCAAATGTCTGGCTCTGATCGATACTGCTGTCTGACAATACACCATCATTCCTAACTTTTTTTTTAATTCATTAAAATTGTAAGCTAGTTTGATGCACTCTATGTATGCATTCTTTCGCGCAAAGGGTTTGGTTATCGTGATTTATCGCCATCAGGAAACTTATGTTTTTTTTTTATGCTATAATTGTTTTGTTTTCATTTTGTTGCTGTTTCACTACGGAACGGATTTAGTATAATTAGATTTGTTACAAATGCTTCTTCTATATCACTAGGAGGTAGATACAAAATAATGATATTCGTTCACTTCAGTGAAACATATACTAAAACAATAGAAAACTACAAACCAATACCAAGTACAAAGGCCCAACGAAAATTATCAAAAACAGTCCTTGCATACAATTAACGTTCATTACTAATTTTATAACAAAATCTCACTGCATTAATCTCTCATTAATCCTTGCGTCTTCCCATTCATTTCCGTGCATAAATCGGCTCGCTTTCGCTCTCTCCTGATTTTTATACAAAGTCATTCAAAGGATTCTTTTGCATAAAATGTTGTTTACTGGGATTTTTGTGGCACATAAACGTAAATGCGATATATTTGGGATTGATCATCTAAATTGCGCACCTAACCGGGTCCACCTAAGTGTGTGTGAATGTGGTGGTGTGTTTCTAACTGATGTCTTCCCTTTTGCTACATTTATCTATTAGGGGGTTTAAATGATGTTATTAGCTTGTAGTGCGCTTTAATGTACATCTTTATATCCGCCGGCTGCATTGTTGTTGCGTCTTATATCTTCGCCTTATTGTTTATTTGGTATTTGGCAATCCTGTTTCGGTTCACTAGTTGCTATTTAACTGTTTTTTTTCCTTTTCACTCTTTCTATTATTAGTTCCTATCGATTGGCATATATAATGATCCATTCACTGAATTCACTAAGACTTCTGAACGGGTCGTTGAATAATTATCTATTTCTTTGTATCAGCAGTTTGGGAAAATTGTAGCTTCTTCATAAAACAAGCTATAAGCCCGTGTGTTTTAAGTTTTTTACACATCCAATCAGCAACCAAAACAACGGGTTTACCGACAATGATCTCACACTGGGGTATTGGTATGACTGTGGCGTTTTATACAATAAATTGAGATCAATTCCGAGTAGAATTCATTTTGTGCGTAAAAATCAATGGATTGCATAAATGGGAAAAAGATAATGTAGTCATAAAGATCGCTTTGTGGTTTTCGTGTGCTTAACATAGCAATAAGGACTTATACAACCGGATAGTGAGCTAATGTAAAACATGCAAGACCAGCACAAAAAAAAAACATACTATTAAAAATCCGGATAAAATTTAAGAGAGAGCATAAAAAGAGAGAGACAGAAGGAGAGAGAAAGAATGGAACAGGAAATATATAACTATAAAAATAAACAAAACACACGGATCGTGATAAAAACAGACAAAGTAAATGAATAGGTTTTGAATAAACAAAACGATATAAGATCAAATTAGCTTTTAAATAACCTAACCTAGCGAATAAATGGAAAATACGACCAACATAAGCACAAAAAATATAGTAAAAACAATGAACAAAGAGCTGTAGAAGAGCTAAGAAAAGTAAAGTAAAATCTATTAACATTATAATACTGCTATAATCATTGTCTCATTGTCTATTCTTATCGTCTACTAACAGGTTGAATCCGAACTAGTTAGGTATAAATGTGAGGCAGGAAGATTAGATTAAACACGAAATCTACTTTTTTATCCATCGCACCGCGGTTCACGGCACGGTGACTGACCCTCGCGCATAGCAAAATGCAAATAATGATAATTCTAAAACAAATGCTAACGCGAAGCGGAGCTGAAGATGCAACGGAAGATGCACCCGAAATTCATTACCCTAGCTAATACCATACTAATCACTGTTGAAGGATGACAAAACGAACCAATGGTGCATTTGTTTGCGTGGTGCAAAATTTTAACCTGGCCATGCACGCGTTCGATACTTGTTAATGTTTGTTTTAGACAAATTGAAAACGTTGCCGAACTTGCCGGACCAGTTTTTTCTTGCCCTTGTAGGCTATTGTAATGTTTTCGATTAGCCGAGAGAAATGAGCCGGTCCATCGCGCGCCAGCATAAATGTGTCACGCGCTTTGCTGAGGAAGTCGATGAAATCACTGTAATGGCGCGGCGAGATATGGGATAATCTAAACACAACAAAATGGAACAAAAACGATGCATTAGTTACGGTATTTGCTATACATTTTGATCCGTTACAAGTACCTTGAATGCGTAGTGTTGACGTATGCCGAAACGGCTGCTTCCAGTAACTGATTTAACGGCTCACGATCGTAACTCAGCTTGATGCATTGTCTCAAATTGTTACCTATAATTTAAAGGGTAGCAACGATCACTTATCATCTGATTTTAAATACAGCGAAAACCTGCAGCTTAGAATGTGTTCTTACCTCTTGCACCGTGCGCACCAAAATTGTGTATCCCGGGTGTAGGAACACTGCAACGTCGTAGTATATCTGACAGCACTGTTGCACATTGCACGTTCTTTATCACCAACGGTATCATCTTCGATAATTCTGTTTTGCCAAGCGAATGGGATAACGCGCAGGCCCAATGTATATCATTAATAGCTGGATGCGTGTCTTGATTGTATGCTAGCTGCACGTTTTTCATTGCGAGCATAGCTAAATTGTATGCGCGTGCTGGATATCCCCGATGTTCCATGTACCTGTAATATTCATGCCATTGAGTAAAATTGTACAGCAATATATAATAACTGGGTACGTTCTACACATTATCGTTACATACCGAGCAATAGTGAACAGTTGACTAGAGGTCATGATGTGAGTCGCAGCATCTATTACTATATGATATGCTGTTTCGAAGGCCATTGCGTCATTTTCGCATAACGTCAGCGCATTCAGAGCACAGTTCGGTGGATCTTTCGTGGCACACTGCAGTGCCAGCGTACGGGCACAGTTGGACAATTCGTCCTGTTGACGGAAATTAAGATTCAGTCTCATGATCGTCGAATGTGACATGATAGTGGTTGCAACTGGCCCCGTTGCTTCCGTTGGCGTAAACAAGTGATACCTGGTAGGCAAAGCAGAAAAAAGATAGAATTTAAGCATGGCATGTATACGAATGAATAGAAATGTACAATGCATGCATGTACTTACCAATTTTGCATAATGGACATTAGAGCGTCAATACCGACATGTGACGCACAGGTGACCAACCAGCGTACCATTTCACGGCGGCGCCAATTTAGGCACGTGAGTGTCATGCGCATTACTTGTAGGCCCAATTCAAATGCCACACCGAGCAGGGTTTGGCTACGTGGGCCGTTTTCTGGTGTAGCAAAGCGGAACGCATCTTGGGCGAGCTATGCAAGACATAAGAAAACATAAATGTTACCCCAAGTCCACTCTACTGCGGGTTATAATATTCGTTTCCTTACCTTAAACAGATGCGACGAACTGTGTATGTTTCGTCGGGCATTTTGCAGCACAGCAGACAAACGTTTCGTATCACCCTTAGCCGCACTCAGCATCGTCGAACTGAGCGAACATTGTTGCGTCTCCAAGTGTCCCAGAGTCCACCATCGTGGATAGGGCGAATGCATGAAGTTGTTATGCTGTAGCTCAATGCCATTCACCGAAGCACCCTCGTTAATATTCTCCAGTATGGGGAAACGCATTGCACGCAATCCTATTTCAAACGCCAAGTCAGAATGTTGATTCAGCAGTGAGGCAAACAGGAAACGAGCCAACGTGTGCATCGGCACCGATTCAGGGTGTATCATCTCGCCCAAACCGCTCGTTGGACCACCATCCAGCAACTGGACGCTAAGTTTCCGCAAAATGCCTACTAGCACGGAGTCAAGATCAATACTGCGTAGTCGCTGTATTAACTGATCCTGTTGTTTGCAGATCACGTGCTGTGCGTACAACCCGTGAGGCATAATGCGCTGTTTGCTTAACGCCAGTATGGCTGCTTCAAAGGCAAGCGTTAAATATGTCTCATGCCTATCTGCTGAATCCGCTATGGGCAGGTGGCGATACTTCGGCGCGATTATGTTAACATCCTCTGGTGCTGCCGTTCCAGGGCCATTGCCTCCGGGACCACCAGCTGCGCCACCGTTACCAGCATCATACGCTATGCGACTCATTTCATTCATCTGAACAGTAACTGCCTCCGGTATTAATGAGGCCTCCGTTAGGCAATCGAAAATGCACGCTATTGCATCAAGGGGAAATTCCACTTCACATCCCACACTGCAGTCGATGCATTTCGAAAGGCAGTTTGGTTTCCGGTTCACCTTTATCGGTTCAAGCAGGGCGGACGATGTTATGGTAGAACTCGATGAACCACCCGACGCACTGGAACGACTTGGGCCGGCTTGCGGGGCATGAAGAGAGCTACTGGTACAGTTACCATTACTTCCCGAACCGCCTCCAGCAGGAGTGGGTGTGGAATGTTTATGTTTTCCAAGCGCCATAGGACAATCATCCTTATGTTGGTGATGCTGCGATACGGATATCATATCGCAATCGTTTCCACTCAATGATCCCATTATTGATCGATCATAGGACTTTGACATCGAGCTTGAAGGCAACTGGTGTCCATGATGACCGTGTCCCGACGAGGAAGTGGAAGGTCCGGGCATTCCATACATTCCACCATTGCTGTACATTGCCGATTGTGGTCCACTAGTATGCATTGCACATCCACCACATGTCGATGATATTCCCGTAGACGGCACGTAGGATGGCCCAGGCAGTGCTGGTTGCGGTTTGTGTTGGGGCTGATGATGCTGGGCCATGGCTAAAGAGCAACAGATAGGCTTTACGCAGCATGACACAGTTGTGCCTATAGAAGGTAATCCAACATTGGCATCTTGTGGTGGATGACATGGTGGTGGTGCTGCAGAGTGGCCTTGAGTCGGGAGCGGTGGTGGTGGTGGCACCAATGTTTCTTCCTTATGGATAGGACAGTTGCACTTTGTTTGGAACGTCGAAGACGAAGAAGCAGAGGAAGACTTCGAAGTTGAAGCAGATGTGGATGCAGAAGTTACAATAGCGCCACCAGCGTTTGAGCTACCGGGGACGGTGTGTGACGAAACCGTCGTCACTGTTACCGACGACTGTGTACTTGTAGCGGACATTGACGAATCGGTAGCCACGTGCGTTCGAGATGTCGATGGGCCCGGTACTGGACATGCAGGAGGAGGATGACGAATTCCGACCGGTACAATAATTCCAGCTGCCGAGGACGCATGATGCTGATTCTGAATTTGTTGTTGTTGTTGGTGGTGATGATGATGGTGTTGATGCTGGTGATGATGATTGTGATGGTGATGCTGATGGTTTGGTGGAACATTTGGGAACTTCATGTACCGAAAATCTCGACTGCAATGAGGTTGCTGTGCCTGATTCACCGATGGTTGTTGCGATGAACTTGCGGAACAGTGCGGTATTTTACGATACATATCGTGTGGAGGCTGGGGCTGTATCATACCTGCACCATTAGGACCGGCAATGAAATGATTACATTTTGCCGAGCTGCATATCATTCCACTTGAATTGCGATGGATTCGTTGCTGCTGGGAGACTGCAGCCGGCGCAGAAGACATTGGCGGTACTGAAGGGCCTGCATGATGACTGTGATGAGTGTTATTGACACCGGCGTGCGAAGGACCAGCCAACGGTGGACCATTGTGCTTTAGCGAAGATGTACCGGAACCAACGGATTCGTAGTAACATTTAATTTGAATACATTTAGAACAATCTTTTTTCATGGCCGGTACGGGAGGCGGATGCGGCGCATGTAGATCGGGCATCATTGGCGCGGGTGGTGGCAGTGGAAAATGTTGTGCTGAGCCTTGTGATTGATGCCGGTGCGACTGACATTGACATCCAGCCTTTATACCCGAGGAAGTAGATGCCTGTGGTTGGTGTTGCTGTTGCTGCAACAAATGCTGATGTTGATGATGATGCTGACTGGGATGTTGTTGTTGCTGCTGATGTTGTTGCTGAATAATTTGCTGTTGTTGGATTGAAGAGGAAGATGACGATGGCAACGGGGGAGGCGGAGGAGGTAACAGGGAGTGATGCATATTTTTAGTAGCACTTGACTCTTTCCTGCATGATGACGATTCTGCTGGTGTAACCTTCGGAGGTCCACAGTTACAGCGAAGTGCGCTATTGGAAGAACCTGATCCAGAATTTGAAGGCCCCGGAACAGGCTGATCAGCAGAGATTGCTTGTGAAGGAGGTAACTTTGGTTTGTGACGTAGCCATAGCGCTTGAGCTTCTCGCTGGATTTCACGCATCGTTCGCACTACGCTTACAGACAATCTTAATGCTGCTTCCATGTGACCATGCGAACGTAATGAATCAATTCTTGCTGCAGTCATGGAAATCTTCTCGTGCCAAAGCGGCTGACCATTTGCATTAAAGTTAGACTTTACGCTCGGGTGGTTTGCAACCGGGGCTTTACTAGAACCGGCAATTTGTACCGAATTGCGGCTGGAAAGCTTATAACTGTCCGACTCTAGGATGCGCTTCAAGTGTTCATTTTCCCATGACATATTCACTGCATCGAGCGCTTTATGGAAAATGGTACGAGGTGTTTTGTTGCCATTTTTGCTGACCCATGAACCATTGTTTAGCTTGAGTCGTTTACATGGACGTCCACTACCAGCCCCATTTCCGTCGCCAACATTCACCGGTTTTACGCGCGCTTCTGAGGACGCATTGCCGTTCAGTCCGGAACCACCGGCCACCACTGATCCATCGTCCGTGCTAATACGCCGTGAGCTAGGACCAGCTTCCGGGTCCAGTTCCATATCATCCCCATCCTCCTTTGTTGATTCCTTTGATTTCTTAGCTACATGGGACGAAGAGATCCCGCTTGGTCCCGCTTCATCATCGTCTTCCGTTGCCTTTTTGCACACGGATTTGTCTTTGCCTTGCTCCTCACACTCATCGCAATCGTCATGTGTCATGCGTGCAGCATCATTAGTTAAAGCTGAGTTGGAAGACATGCCAGAAGAGGGATTCGTATCTACTTCTATTGGGTTGATACGACGACTATTCAACCCCGACGGTCCAGGTTTTTCAAAGTCCAGTTCCACCTCCTTCTGGTGATCATCAGCTATAGTTAAAATCGATGAATTCGACGAAGAAGAGGAAGATGACGAGGACGAGAAAGAGGCTCCGGCAATTGCTTCGATAGCTTCATCGCTCGAACGCATCTTCAATGTGCCGGACGAAGACGTTACACTCGCTACAGCCATGTCGATATCTTTCGATAGCTCAATGCAATCCTGGTTGGCATCCTCGTTCACATCGAAGTTACGTGCACTAACACTGGTCGGTATTGATACACTGCCACCGCCAGCGGTTGCCGCTGCGACACAATCGAAAAATTTCTTCGGCTTTATATCATCCAAAAACACTGGCCGATTACATTCGCATTTATCCTCCCCGCAGATGCAAGGACTCTGAAAGAAGCCCACATTTCCTGTGCCAGATTTGGAACTACTGCCAGCACCGCTGTTACTGCCGGTCCGACTCACTCTTCCGACGACACCGCTAGCCGATGGTGTACCGATACCAGTACCATCAACATCCATCGATTCTCGCGAGCTATCGTCATTTTCTGGCATCATCTCTGGCAACCTATGTTCTTCCTCCGGAACGTTCATCAGATTGAGGTTCATGAAGTCTCGTACCTCTCCATCTTCGTCACGATGTTTCCTACTCGGGCCAGGTTCGGCTCCATCTGCAAAGTTGATTTCCTGCAAAATATTGTGCACCTGATCAACTACATCCTCCTCCATGCCATTGTCGTCGTCTCTGCGCCTTTCCACTTCTTCATCATCATGATGGTGGTCATCTTCATCCTCGTGATCATTAATGGCTCCACCATTCTCATTGCCGTCTTCCTCTTCATCTTGCCCATTGTTACCAGCACCCTCATCTTCGTTGGCATCATCCATTTCGTCATCGGAATCGGAATCCGTCTCGGAGCTATCGTACTGGTCGTTATGATGATTATTTCCGCCACGATTCGCATTATCACCATTGCGATGCTTCATTGCACCGTAACGATGGTTGTAGTGATTGCGATTCGGATTGTCGTGACCACCTGCACCGTTCGGTTGATTATTGTGCTGCTGTTGGTGCTGGTGTGCCTGATGGTGGTGATTGTAGTACATCATATTGCGTAGATTATTTTCACGAAAGAATCTATTTCGATCGCGCTCTCTCTCACGATTCGACCTATCACGGACGCTCTCGCGGCTGGACGAGGGAGACGTCCGCAAGTCCGGATCCTCTTGTGGGCACACTTCACTTTTTGACCACTTTTCTAGCAGCGACTTCCAGTGCATCCGTTCCCCGTGCGACGATTTCGGGTTCAACACTATGCACACCCACAAGGCACCGAGTTGATCCCACAGCTGGCGACATTTTTCCGTCATCGGTGTGCCATGGTTTTTCCACAACACTAGCCGCGGATCGCTTAGGAACTGCTCCGTAATCAGTGTCAGCATACGTGCACCATTTGAGTCTTGTGCGCGTAACATTTCTCGCACTTTGCCAAACAGGGAATTCAAATGTTTGCTACTGTAGTAGTAGCTACCCTGACCGAGATACGTTTTGACCGCTTCACAAACCTGTGTTTCATCCAGATGCCACGAATGATCGTCATCTTTAGATGCACCGGCAGTAGGATCCGGAGCACCACAGATGGAGTTGATTTCCGAGCGCTGCTGCAGTATCTCATCCGCCAAGCGCTGTGCCGTCGGTAACACTTCCGTGTGATGCTCGGCGATCAAATATTGGATAAATTTTTGTAATTGCTGCCGGTTCATCTGGAGCAGGGTCTCGGATATAGGAACTCGTAGTTTCACCGAATCGGCATTTCGTATTCGGTACAGTGCTAAGGCGACCACATGATGGCACCAAAATATATCCTTCGTATCGCAGCTGCACGTCACGGATGTTATCTTGCAGCTGTAAAAAAATATGTGAACATTAGCTCAATCTTGATAAACATAACATTAATACAGAATGCAACGTTATACCTACCGATCAAAACTGACGGATACTTTAAACTTCTTATTTTCTTCTAGTCCTCCCCCATTAGAAGCACCCTGTCCTCCGATCGAGATGTTATTAAACGCATCGCGATGGTCCATATTGGCACCGTTGAATGGCTGCTGTCCATTTGGAGGAAGTTGCTGGGCGGCCGCCATACCGATCGGTTGTTGTGCTACCACCACCATGTGTGCTCCTCCCGGTTGTGGAGGAACACCGGCAGCAGCCGCTGCGGCTGCTGCGGCGGCAACAGCTGCAGCAGCGGCCACCTGAATACCGACTCCCGGTCCTGGGCCACCACCTCCAGCCGCACCGCCTTGCGGTTGGACCTGATGCACCATAGCTGGTGCCGGTGGTGGTGGTGACAACGGCGGTGCATGATGGTTCTGATGCGGATGGTGCTGTTGCTGCTGGTGGTGGTGATGGTGAGCAGGATGGTGCTGATGTGCATGATGATGGTGTGGCTGTTGCTGATGATGATTATGATGATGGTAATTGTTGTAAAGATTCTGGTTTGCCGGTGGCAGTGGATAGCCTAATTCATTATTGCGGCTTCCGGAAGACGAGCCGGCTACATTGTGGACGCTGTTGTGGCGTTCGATTTGGTTCGGTGGGTGTGACCATACGATCCCACTTAAATGGAAGCCAACCTGAAGGACGTTCTCCACGCAGCCCGTTTCGACCAACTTCAGTCCGGTACAGAAACTAAGGCTTTGCGATTCCACCGAGTTAATAGAGGAAACCCTACAGAGCGAAACAAACACACAATTTGGTTAATTATATATGCTATCTTCATTAGCAACGAAAACGTTCCGTTCCGCACTCACCTTGACAAGGAACTGTACATGCAGATGTCCTTTTCATTGCGTGGAAAGGACCAAAACACAATGCGCCGTTGAACCGGTTCCGGAATCCGATCGTACCGTTCCTCGATCTTTTGGAATGGTTCATTTTGGGCCACGATCCGGGCAGTAATGTCCAGCAGTGAGTACGGTTGGTGATAGGGTCCATGAGACTTTGCCGATGTGCTACTACTTTTACTACAGTTGGAGGCTTTGGCAGGATCTCGACTGCAGTAAAACATTATTTAGCTCCTTTTTGGTAGCACCTCCACGACGGAACGAAACGAAGGTTTCGGACAAGACTTCAATGTTTTCGTTGCTGCTAAACCGAATACGTACTGCTAGAAACTTCCTCCAGTTAGTACTTTTATGCAATACAACAATTTCTAGGTCCTTAACCTATTCAACCTCGTTGACCGATGGTCTGACGGGAACCTGGTGATCGTCATCCTGTTCGTACTTACGTACGTTTAACCGTCTTCACGGGTGTATTCATCACTTTCCAATCTGAAGATCATTGGCATAGAACATAGAAGAAAAAAAAAAAGATAAGTACACAAATATAAAGTCGATAGCAATTAAAAGCATTATAAAGCTGATTTCTTCATGTAAAGTATCGTGTAAAAACATAACAGTGAGCAGTGAACAGTGTTTTTGTCGTAGCTCTCTTAAGCTACCAGAAATACTTTGTAATATAATGCAAAAAACATTACATCAACCTGTAGTATCGGAGAAGCATTCAATATTCGATCAACCATTGCATTCCCACGAAAAATTTAAAATTCTCGCTCTTGCAAGGAGCATGATTGCATATCTGACGAGATGATTGATTAGAAAGGAACGAGTAAATGATTGATAAAATTCTGATTGGAAGTATATTACCAAAGCATGATGCTGCCGAATTTCGATAAAAAAATACTTTGACCTTCCACAGTTCAAAATTCGAAAATGAAACTTAAACCATTTTTAAAGTAATCCTGCACTTCAATTAACTTTTGGTACGTTCGAACAAAAATGAATTTGTTCATAGCGTTTACCTTCTTCTCTTAACTACAAAGTACATCCACTTGAACACACCGATACGAACTGGTTTGGGGTATTGGTAAGCTAAAATCGATCTACTAACATCGACCAGCTGTAAGTGGAAGAAATTGAGCACTGAGATATGATTATCGTCGTTTTTACTGCCTACCTCGTCGTATTGGTATCGCGTGACGGGCTCCACTCACTATCTGGAGTGTCATTTCAGAACAGAAAAAGACACGGAAAACAACACTCGGCACTTCTGCGGCATTCCATCCGGTTCCGCCCCGCCATGTCAATGTGCGGGGGAGAGGTTTTTTCAAATTTTATTAATGGTCACAGGGAACCGTCATACAGTCCAACGAGTTCCATCTGTTGTCCACTCCAACCACTCTGGTGGGAGTGTTGGCAAGCAACGAGCGAACTAGTATCCAAAATGTCACACTCCACGTTCCACAAATGGTATATCCGATGGTGTCGTCGTACACATGTAATACTATTATTTTTTAATTGTAATAAAGCACGTACATATATAACGCAATGAACGGAACTAAACGGTGCCCTCGTTTGCCCGGAATGGTCTCACAAACACGCGCTTGCCACGATATGCGCTCCGGTAACGAGTTCGAACTGTTCGAAGGTACGATGGGTTCCTACTTCTAAACCCCCAGCGAAGCAAAGTATTCTCTGCACGAGACAGTCCAATCGACTGACTATACGTAGGCATGCACAGCTTCTAAAAAAACCCCCATATGAGCCATAATCGAGCAGCAGCGGCAGCAGCAGCAGCAGCCATTCCACAAAAATAATAATCCCGGTCGGTTCGGTTCCCATCATCCTACGAAACACATCTAAAGTAGTCATCGTAATCGTTCAAGTCCAGTGGTGGTCTCCTCTCTTTCACTCGTGCTTTGATTACTTCCCGACACACAGATGAGTCTATACGCCGTCGATTCGAGGGTTTCTTTTTTATGCTCGGTTCGCCCGATTCAATTTCCACTTGTACGTAGCGCCTATGTAGTTGTGCACACCGTCGAACCGTCATCACCATCATCATCATCATCATCATCCTTTCGCCAGTTGGAATGCTGGCATGCATGGTGTGCGGCACGCTCAGGACCATCGGTAAGAATCCCTTCCTGGACGATGTGTGTGAGCACCTCTTCCGCTGTCGTCATTCTAGGCACTCACTAGCAGCAGCCAGCCGCCAGCCATCGGGGCCGTTCAGCTAGGCTAGGAGGCATATTACTTTTTATGAGCTCTCATGAGGTAAAGAAGTTGAGCCAAAATCCGGCTCCTGAGGCCTCTTCTTGCACATCGAGTAGGCGGCGACGTGAGCTCTGGAGACGCATACACACGTTCTCTCCCTTTCCATATGGTTGGCGACGGACGCCGGACGGTGGTTGTGGAATAAGGAAAGCAAAATAGCCCGACCAGTGGGAAGCAGGATCGAAAGAATCGTTCGGATGGATCCGCGAGAGCATTTATAGACGGTTCAAATTGCATTGCGACGGCGCAGTTGATGTTTACATGGGAAACTTAGTGAAAACAAGCGCGTTTTTTGGTTCCACGCTACAGTGTGAAGAGAGTTAGCACACTACGGTAACGTAAAACCCATTTAAGCCAACAAATGTTGTTTGATGAGGAATCGATTGAATGTTTCTTTAGGACTGTTCCCTTGTTTCGTTTGGGTTGAAACACCATCGAGAGCAAAGCGAAGAAACAATTTGGCTGGGTTTTGCTTTGGTGTTATGTTATACGCAGTTTTAACGCTTTCATTGATGCGTTAAAAGTTTTGCATTTGGAAATGAGTTTTGTTTTAGGACTACATTTAGTTGTTTAGGTTGGCCGAGTGATTAGGTAATATAGAGTGTAAGCAATTTTAATATAACGAGTAGCTTAATAGTTGATACCGAAAGGTAACAAAAGGTGAACGTCATTTTTCGATGATTCGGCTAATCGACATAAATACCGACCAGTCCCCTACGGAAGAAGCAACCGAATAAAGGTGGTGCAGAAAGAACCTATCATCATCATCTTCATCTACGGTTTCCCTACGGTCCGCAGGATCATGCTGGGCACTACTTTTTTATGCTCTTCCTGCGATCCCAACCATACGAACGGCTGTTGTTAGCACGGACGGACGGTTCGTTCGTGGGCATTGTAAACACATGTTCTTCTCATCCTTCCATCCTCCACGTGCCCACCCCTCCTATTTCCACTGTTTGCACTACTATGCCGTCTCTATAGAGCCTCGAGTTCTGTTCTAAGGCGAGAGAGAAAGAACGAGAGCTAAGGTACGGCGCATTATTGCGAGAGAGAAAATCCATCGCAGCATGCTGCTAACTAAACAACCAACATCGCCTGCCGTAACCAGGGTGTGTAGCGAAAGGGAAATAAAAACCCATTTGTGTATGTCAAAGATTAAAAGCTATCATTTGATCGCACACAAGCCCTCCGTCGGTTGTGCGAGTGTGAGAAAACGGACGGCACACACCGAGCCGATTTTTTATATCAATTCTTCTCCTTTCAAGAATCTGCCGGGGAGGCTGTTCCGGGTAAAATGTTTCATTAGTGCGTTTAGAAAAGTACAATATTACATCTTAGCAACGAATGCCATAAGAAACATCCCGTCAACCGGCAGGAAAACGACAATCCTGATTCGATTGTCGCTGTTCGTTGAAGTTGCTATTTCTCGAATGCGTATTTTATCTTTCACTAAACGCATTTAAGATCGAATTCAAATAAAAAAATTGGCAAAAGCGATAGAATGTACGTACATACGAATAAGCTCGGGGCCCTCTCTCTGTGCTTGAAAAGTGGACCAGAACAAGCATCCTAGCATAAACATAGCACAACATACGAACTCAAAAGTATGCAATACAAGCCGGGTCTGCTGCGCGATAATAGATTCCCCGTCGCAGCCTTCAAATGTTCGCAGCCAGCTTCCTTCCACAGATGGCACAGACATAGGGTAAGGTACACACCGGTGAAACAGACAGAATGCGTCAATGTATTGGTGAAAAGCATAAAAGCAAACATTACTTTGCTCTCTTTCTTTCATTCATTCGCTCTTGTTCTATCACGCTAGCCAGTGTTCGCTATCACCTGCGACGGATGGACCCATTTTTGGGACGCAGGTGGCTTTCCAGACCGTGTGCGCCGATCGTTATTCTTGAATTTATCTCAATCATTGCATGAAATGGGTTGGTCGAGAAATGGAACAAAATGTCGGCCGAACCCCGTCTGCGGAGATCGTTAAATTAACGTACCGTGTATTATTAAAAAATAAATCTTCATGAATCGGTTAGCCACTTTTTCGGTACGCTCGTTGCCTCTGCTAGTTGTGTTTTGGGCCGTTCCTGGCAACGAAGGCCAATTTTCGGTTTCAAAACATTTTTTCAAAAAGTCCATCCGGGAGATTGAAGGCTTTCCGTTGCTTCTTCCGCAGCCAATGTGGTTTTACACATTGCAAGCAACGAGGCAGAGTCTCCACACCTTGCTTAGGGTACTCCCAGACACGCCTAGGAAAAAGCATACATAATTGAATTTGAAATTTTGAATTCAATTTATTCTCTATTGTTGGCCAACTTCAAAGCAATTAATATCTGTCAAGTCGGATATTATTGGGACATGCGCAGTGCGCATCGGTGAACGTTATTGGACATAATAACACGGTTGCTGCGGCAGGACCTTTTTTGCTGTTATGCGTTGCAGCAACAACTGGGACAAAACATAGGTTGATAATACGAAGAGCAACGAATCGGTCTTCTGCGGCCATGCCAACCATCTTCCGTGTCGGTACCAATCGACCCGGGGAGTAACCAGGGGGCATCTGATTCGGTCTTAATCATTGACAAACAAACAAATGAAAACAACCCGCTGGTTGACAGACAAACGAGAAAAGTGACATTCGACCATCACACACGCATATATAGTATACGTCGTTTGAGCAGAGGAAATTCTCTCATATTTCATTCGCTGTGTACTGGTATGGGTAGAAAATTAATACTCTACCCATCTCGTTCCGCTCGTTAAACTCGATACCAAAAAAGGTTCCATTTCATTCTTCTACCCTCTCGTTCTAATCCATTGAAAACAACGAACCGGTGTGTATTTTACTATCGCAAGTCACGCATACCACACCGTCCCTTCTCATCGAATGCAGCATACTCTACGTTCGCCCCCTCCTTGTCGCACACACAAACAAGGGTTTATGGTGTTTATGTCACCTACACCACTGCAAGCGGTATTATACGATTATACGGTCCCAGCAGGCCAGTGGATGGTGCGCCAATAAAACCTTCCTTTTTATACGCACGTTTACCTGTGCGAGAACGAACGAGACGTCTGCCCCACATCATAGCAGGCGAGCTCGCTCGCTCGCACACGCATCCCAAGTGCTTTGAAACGTGCAATAAAGAATTATTTACATAAATTAAAAAATAAAACACTGATCAAATAATCATAAATTTTTCCCATTTCTACGCGGCTCCAACTTTCGGAAAGGATCTATTTTCGAACGGGATATGCATAGACGGAGAAGCAGACACAGTCGGAGAACATAATAATGAACGGAAAGGCTAGTTTCCTTTCCTGAAAACCAAAGAGGAAAAAATGCGTTTAACAAATTCTTCACGTTCGCCAGCGAAACAATCGCTGGTTCATCGGAGTTGGTTGGTTGACGGCGAAATAGAATATCAATTGAGCTCCAGCCAAAAGGAAAAAGTTTTCATCCATTTTATCCACACTGCATTCATTAGCTTGGGAGATGGGTTTTTTGCCTTCTTTCCGCTGTACCAAAAACGACGATTGCGTCCTCATTCTGAAAAGGACCGACAACTGCGGGTACTGGAAGGGCGGTTTTACGAGGCTACAGGGCCATTTATCAAGTGTTTTTACGGCAATTGGTATCCTTTGCCGGAGTAGTGTGTGCGAGAGGTGCAGCATTGCCCACTTGGATAAATTATAGTCGTATATATCTTCCAAGTCGTACGTACCTGGCTTGGCGTGATTGTTAGCGGAATGTACACCTCTGGAAGAAAATTTGAACTGTACCAATCTTTACAGCAATGCACCAGGAGCACAGGATATTTTTGCAGAAATAATGAATTCTTTTCACCGCACTACGACGAATAACCGGACCATGACATAATCAATAACATTTTCTTTCGAATCCCATTAATCGTCAGGGTACTTAAATAGCTGCGATTAATCTCTTCCAGATGAATAATGCACCGACAGCTCCATTTGTTGTCGTTTTTTTCACTACCTATTTCACGCCACACTATCGCGGGTCTCACTCATGCATCCACCTTGCATACACAATACGCGTGTGGTACGTGCGTATTCTTTACCAACGAGGTAACATGGAATTGGTCCGGAAACTATTCTCGGCCCATAGTACCATTCTTTCCCAACACATACAAGCACAATACACAAACGGAATATTTACGACACAATGAGATAGCAGCGGGAGATGCTGGCAATTGAATCGATTCACGATTTTTTTTTGAACAACCACTGATTTCTAACAAGTCTGCATCTTGCCTGCAAGAAGTCGTTGCTCGTTCTTGCTCTTCGATTGAATCACTACTACTGCGTTCTCCTACTTGGAACTTTGGTTCAAGCTGTGTGCGTTCTGTTGTGCATGGGGGTGTGTTTGGCTGATGTTTTGACTGTTTATTTTTCACCATGTCAGGGCGTTTTCATTACTTAGTTGAATGCTGTGTTGAACCACACTGCCGCGTATGGTGCAGAATATTTACAAACGAAGTAAAATATGTTTTAAATTATCGATTAAACAACTAACTTCATTAAACAATAACTCGTGTTTTACCAAATTTGATACGATGCGAATTTTGTGTTTAAAAAACGTCATTGCAAGAACGACGCCAAAGCAAGATGGGGTAACGTTGTGCATTGTTGTCATTTTCTACTGACGTCTTCCTTTTTTGCCTGTTTTTGTACATTTTGTGGACGAAAAATTCTTAATTTCACGAATTCAAACAGTAGTTCGTAGAAGGAAAATGTATCGCGAATATCGATGAAGCTTTCATCTTTACGTTGACGGTACAATAGTTTGCTGGACGGACTTGTGGATTCGCTGAGCTATTTTGTTAACAATTCGGCCCGAAGATGTACTTCTCAATAGGTTGGCCACGGGTGCTCAATAGTGGCCCGCACCGCAGTATTCGTAAGGTTGTATGTGATCGGGTAAAAATTTTGTTTGCTGTTCTGGCAGAAGATGCTATCGCTATCTGGTATTCTAAGGTAAGCAAATCCGTCACATATCTAATGTTCACAAACTACAACATCGTTTGTTTGCATGGTAGCCCTGTGTTCCAATTACGTCCAAATTGAGAAGCTCGGAATGTTTGGAAAAATATGGCATCAACACGAATGTAGAATGGAAACCAGATTCAAGCATGCTGCTCGTGACCACTGGAGAAACGACGCAAGGTGGTACGCTGTTTATTTATACGTTAATTGTTAACGATACTCCTAAGGGAGTGTACAATCAAAATGATTCGCCGTTCGCCAACCTGCGCCGAGACAGTGCCGAGCTGTTTCTGAAAGAAGCCATTCCCAGCTTGAAGCTTTCTCTGGTAAGAAGATAATTCACTTATAGTATTAATTTTTGAAACCTTTCTCGTTTAAGGATTTTTAATAATATTTTCACATATTTGTTTTGTTTTATTTTGTAGACGCACCGTATTTGTCTGTACGTTCCAATTTGTTGCGTGTCGTGTATTAATGTAAACCAAATTGTGATTGCCACTCAAGAAGGTCGAATAATCCGCCTGAACTGGGAAGGCGTTGAAGAACGTGATTATGCGCTCGACCTTAAACGAATCCCCTTTAGTGTTAACCAGCAAGTTAGCTATGGTAAGCTAGCACTTTTATTTCGTGCGGGATAAGAGATTAAGTCATGAAGCCTACCATTTCAGCCGTCCCAATTTTGGAGAAGAATGTGTATGTTTCCTCAATTGATTATTCACCTCTACTATGCGGATTCGGTATCACGTTAAATGATGGACGTGCGGCATTTCTCACCGCAAACAACACAAAGTTTGATCCCAACGTAAGTGAAAAATCTAACAAAACGTTATTGAAAATGATACGATATCATACACTGCTTGGTTTCTGCTTCTTTCAGCAAGTACAAGGAATCTGGTGCCAAAATGTGGATGATGCAACGTGTACCGTCATCAATCACAAGTATCGCCTGATAGCATTTGGGCGAAGAAACTCTCAAACCAATATGTACGTAATCGATGATCTAACCGGCGGACTAGAGCTCTCACATAAACTGGCATTGAGCGCTAAAGACTTTCCCGGATCACCAGGATACGTGCGTGACATGAAGTGGACCCCCGATGGGTGTGCTATCATAGTGGCCTGGGGCAATGGAGGTATATCCTTGTGGAGCACCTTCGGTTCGTTGTTACTCTGTTCGCTTGCTTGGGACTATGGACTGCACGTGGATTTGTCCAAGAGTGATCCCTTCAACGTAATCAGCATGGTGGGTTTATCGTAGAACCAGTTAGCATTGGAGTGAAGAAGGCTTGTATTAACCGGACGTGGATTTGTTACAGGATTGGTCAACTGAAGGTTACCAGCTATTAATGGTGCGACAGTCAAGCGAACAATCTGCTACACAAGATAGTGGAACAAACGAGGCTGCTGAAAGGTCTAACGTGCCAATATCTATTCCTACCACAGTGTTGGTACAACTGGACTTTGTTAAGAGCATTCTAACGATTAATCCATGCATGGTATGTAGCGCAAATGATGTGTATTCGTTGTATTGTACTTCTACCGCATAGCATATTATTTTTTTCAATATTACAGAGCAATAATTCATTTTTGTTACTGCAAGGAGATGACAAACTGTACATCAATCATGGCGATGTGTTGCAAAACATTTATCCTGTCCACAAATCTAGCTATGATGCAGCCCATGAAGGGGACGCTTCCTATTCCGGAAAAACGGACGAGTTTGGCAAAGGTTACAATAGCGCAGCAATAAACAATACGGCAATGTAAAATTATAATGCACTTTGTGTGTTCTGCAGATTCTGCATACATACCATCGGGAGAACCAGATCCAGTAAACGCCGGGGGTGACAACTACCTTAAATTCAACAGTGTACTATCCGAGAGCAAACATTGGGTTGTGTTAAATCTGCCTACCGCTTACATCTCGTCTAATTGGCCGATTCGAGTAAGTGAAATATGCCGAGACTAACGAAACCACGAAAATAACACGATTGTTCGCTTACTATCGATTACAGTACAGTGCAATAGACCATCTTGGTACGAATGTGGCAGTAGCGGGGCGAACCGGAGTTGCATTATATTCCTTCAATACTCGCAAATGGAAACTGTTTGGCAATGAGACGCAAGAGAAGGATTTTGTAATCACCGGTGGTTTGCTTTGGTGGAAGGAATTCATTATAATGGGTAAGCGGGCATTCGTCGCTTATAGTATGATTCACAACCAGATAAACATGCTATTTATTCGCTGAAGGTTGTTATTCGCTTATTGGATTCCACGACGAGCTACGCATCTACTCAAGGGAAAACAAGTTGGACAATAGATTTGCGGAAATTACAAAAAGTGCTAGTCCGGTGATGTTGATTAACCTTTTCCGCGATCAGCTGGTAAGGACAAGGCGGTGAACGCGGTCAGCTTCAATAATGCAGTACGTGTATATTTTCATCTCGCGGTTTTAATCGTTTTCTAGGTTGTCTTTACTTCCGATGGTCACGTGTCAGTATTTGCACTTAAACAAACCGAGGAGGATTATAACGGCAGCGATCATCACCGAGTGGAACTGGTAAAGATGCATATTTACGATATCAAAAACGTGTGCATTCATCCAGCGTGCGTTATATCAGTGCTAATGACGAGTCTTAAACACGAAGGCGCCGGCCCTGGAGGCATGGTGAAACCCAGCAGCTGCGAAAATTCTCTTTCAGAAACGTTGATAATGAATGTGTCCGGAAGGGTGTTGATGGTGCAGACGGATCACCATCAACACCATCATGGCGCTGGGAGTACCAACAACCAACTCACGTCCACCTGTTTGGCTTCCTCGGTAGAGTGCATCTGGGTGTCGGAGTCCAACAAGACGCACATTAAAGAATCTCTTTGGTTGTATTGTGGTGGATATGGTATGCGCGTATGGCTTCCAGTATTTCCACGTACGGGCGAAACTGGGTCGCGCAGCCTGCGCCATACGTTCATGAGCAAAAGGATAATGCTATCGTTCACTCTGAAAATTTATCCACTGGTAATACTGTTCGAGGATGCTATCATACTTGGTGCAGAAAATGACACGCTGCTATACACCAGCGATCCGTCAGTCTATTTTTCGCTGCCATACAATGCGCTGAAACGAACGGTATGTAGTTTACCAAAAATAGAATGAATTTATCTCTTGAGTGTAGGTTCGTTCCACACTAACGCTTCCATTTATTTCATAGAGTCAAGTTTATTTGCATCAAATATTACGCCAGCTCATTCGTCGTAATCTTGGCTATAACGCTTGGGAAATTGCACGATGCTGCACGAACCTGCCGTACTTTCCCCACTCACTCGAGCTGCTACTACATGAGGTACTGGAGGAGGAAGCGACAAGCAAGGAACCGATACCGGACGCACTATTACCGAGTGTACTTGAGTTTATCCAGGAGTTTCCCGTTTATCTGCAAACGGTGGTACAGTGTGCGCGCAAGACAGAGATTGCACTTTGGCCGTACCTGTTCTCGAGCGCCGGTAAACCGAAGGAACTGTTTCAGAAGTGTATGGCGGCTCGACAGTTACATACAGCCGCTAGCTATTTAATTATCCTGCAAAACCTTGAACCCTCCTCGGTCAGCCGACAGTATGCGACGGTTTTGTTAGATACGGCACTGGAACAGCTGGATTGGCCGCTGGCAAAAGATTTGGTGCGATTCTTACGAGCGATCGATCCGAATGATGTTGAATCTCCGCGTTCGTCATACGTGTTTGGCAACAAGTTTGGTGGACTGATTGCAGCTGGACCGCCAGCACCGAATGCCGAAGATTTGAGTCTTATTTTGGGAAGCAGCATGGCAAGGGGACGCAGTTTTTCAACTACCATTCCATACCCCAAGTCTAACGATGGTGCTGCAACGGTAGTAAATAAGGAGAAGAATATAATGTTCAACAATCCCGCAGCAGCTGTGGCAGCCGCACAGCAGACTAGCGGTGCACTAAGCTCGGGCAACGATACATCTGCTGAACGACAAATCATACGCAGGAAGAAAAGTGTGCCAAATACTCAAAAAGAATGGTAAGGATAGTGCTGAGTTTTGAAATAGCTGGCAGTAGGGAAGGCATTAGTAACGTTCATTTCAATTGCAGTGACTCATCAACGGCAGAGGAATTCTTCATCGATGTAGTGCTGCAACGTCACGCTCGTAGATTTCTACAGTTACGGAAGCTGGAAGATCTTGGTTATATGAGCGCTACACTAGATTTCCATCTAGTTGGTTGGCTTAATCGTGAAAAGGATCGTGCCGCACGGATAGAGGATTTCGTAGCTGCACTAAAGTCATTGCACGACGAGCTTGACTGGCCAAAACCTTGTCTGGATCTGACACTATTGCCGAATCCAATCGTTCAACCGCACCTGCACAATGAATCATCCCCTTCGCCGACTTCGAACCTATCGAACAAATCGCCTCTTTCCGAATTAACTACGGGTCGCACAGTCGATTCCGGATACAATAGTTTGTCGTTTGTTCGTTCGATGGTCACAAATGGTCCGACAGCTGTTGCTGGTACAACAGCGGATGATAGGCAGGGGGAACAGGGACAGGGACAGCGAGAACAGCGGCCAGAAGATGTCCCTGCGTCTCCGGTCGGTGATCCTTTGCTTGGTTCAACAGCTGAGGCAAACCTTATGCCACTGAATGACACGGCAAGTGTGCTGTCCGAAGGTGCTCAACCAAACTGGCCGGACGAAGTGTCGACGGTGTGCGGTGGAAATGGTATGATGAGTCTCACACTAGGTGAGCAAAGTTTTAGCCAAGCAATGGAGAAAAACATTTCCAAGCAGAGCAAATCGAACCGACGCAAGCAGCATAAGCTTGAAATTCGCATGCGTTACCTGCTGCAGATATTTTCGGAAGCGAACTGTTACGAATTTGCGCTGCTCCTCTCGGTACTGTTGCTCGATGTGGCCTCCGTTGGTAGAATAACGAATGCCGCGATTCGTTCAAAATCGCTCGTTGTCTGCCGACAGTTGCGCAACGGTCTAAAAGACATGACTCGCTGGAGTTTTAACGAGTGTCTTGCGTACCGACCGTTCATGATTGCCTTGCAGCCTCAGCTAGCGGTATTGGACAAATTTGTCATCCAGCAGGAATCCATTCCATCGCTGATCCATAACACCGCCGTGACAGGAGTGTCTGCATTTTCGCCGCTAGTGATGGGTAGCCTGCATTCATTCCGCGACTCTGAAACCCCTGCAGCGGGCATTGGTACTGGAGGAAACAAAGGTAACAATCAACAAATGCCAGCAGAGACCAGACACGCTGGCAACTCTAGTGCAAATAGCAACACCCAGCGCATGGGTTCGACGGGAACGTTGGGCAGCATTCCACATTCAACTGGTAGCGGTGGTCCTATTGGGGCAAGTAGTCGTATCATCGTTGACGGAGCATCAAGTTTGCGGAGTGGCAATGTCCAGCGAGATACTCTGGGGCAAAAGTATACTACGGCACACACTTTCGCACGATCTGTATCGGACTTGGAAGTGGCAAACATACGGAAAATAGCGCAGGGAAAATCCGTCACCGATAGTCGCTCTGTTGTATCGACTGCAATTTCCGAAGAACCAGAACGAACGTGCAATGTTATGTAAAAGAGATTCATGCCAGTTGAAGCAAAGATGAAAATAGACAGGTGCTATAGCAAATTATAATCTACTGTAGTAAGTGGTGTGTAAGGGAAGGAAGCAACGAGATATTTAGTACATATATGAATATTTAAACGATTCGTAGTTACGCCACGGTAATTATTAACTAGTTCCGTCCATCGGCGGTGCTATTTGCAACTCTCGTACTAATTTTTCATAACTAAACATAGGAAATAAAATTCTAACCTTACAGAAATGAATTGTCTCTAACTATTTGGCAAATGATCGTGACGGTTCCCGTTAACCAAGCGTGGCTTTTGTCGGTTTATGGATATTGATTTTTAAGAAAAGTTGAATTGCCATTACATTCCCCAAACATGATAATAAAAAATTTGGCGTTATTAGAGAAACGAGTATTTTTTTTTAATAACTATTGTTTACAGATTAAAAGCTATACGGTATGAGGTGAAACATTGGATAGAATTGAACTGCGATGAGATGTCCTTAACTTATTTTGTTGTACTGTATGTCGATAATGGGGAAAATATATGGACTGCATGCATAATGTAAAATGGAAATGCGAAGAAGAACCAAAACAGATCGTTATGCAAAGACCATGAACAGTTAGCCAAACTTCGTACTTGAGATACCGTTCTACCTACGATTTACGATTTGTTTTCTAGAACAATGAAATCAAATCCAGCAATACGTCCTAGCCTTTCTTAATGAATAAAAAATATAAACAAAATAAAATGTGAACATCTGTTTTAGGTTGGCGAATTTTCCTAGCGAGCCAGACGTAAAATACCAGTCTTTCTTAGTTCTTCTTTTCGAAAAAAAGTAGACAGCAGTTTAAGTCCTACTGACAACATTACGAATGCCGTTGTACCGTTCTTGATGGAATACCATCCAAAGGCAAAAGTGGTATGGTTTCATGTCAATATCATTTTTTTTTATTGTTAAACTCTCTGTAGGATATTTAACTGGAAATATTCCTCATCAAATATCTGCCCAATTTCAACATAGCGGTAACGGAACTGTTAAAGAATAGTGTAATACAAAATGTTGAATCGTTGAAGTGTGACATATGTTTTCCAATAACAATAATTCATAACGGAATAGAAATTAAATTTACATACACCTTAATGAGTTTTCATTCTAAGATCCGCCCGGTAGATCTCGATCAATTGTAAGGATCGGCTTTTCCAAACGATATTGTTTTATAGCATCCTATAAAAGAACCACATTCAAACGTTAACATATCAATGATGATTTTAAGTTATATTTTCCTTTACCTACCTTGCATTTCGAAACGTTTAAAGATAATACTGCCTGCACGTTATCGTCATTTCTTTTGTTTTGTTTCTTCTCAATGTCGGTGGTAGGACGCACGCATAACACATTGTTAACGTTTTCCAAAGCCACAGCCCCATCGCGGATAAGAAAAGACAACTGAAACGCTGTATCGATCGTATTCATGTAATCGCCTGGATCCGTTATGAGCAGAAGGTAAGGTATCGGAGAACCTCTATTCTTGTATATCTACCAATGAAAAAAAAAAAAAAAAAAACAATCAAAATACCACCAGCTGGGATTCATCTTTGTGTAACGAAAGTACCTACCTCCTTTAGCTGCTCCAAGATGCCTTGGAGCTTTCGGGCATCTGCCTCCTCTTTGCGTAGCGTAGTAACTGCCTCTGGTTTGCGTGCGACGCCCAACTCTTGACGTTGGCGACGGCGACGCTCTTTCACGCTTCTTTCTACCGGAACAGGTTGAAATTCAAAATGCCCCAGCATACAAGGCGAATGTTTTGCCATCCGGAATGCCTTTATGCCATGAGTTCCTATATTTTGCCACTGCAACTGTGTACCGGAATCACCAATAATTGAATTCTGGAATAAAAGTCCTAACAGTCAGTGGTTTACTTCATCAAGCCCTTTCTTCCCATAACCTACTATTGCTGCCGTTAGTTCTTCGTCACAGAACTGTGAGCTTTCGCTTTTTTGCAATGCCGCTCCTACCAAATCGTGACCCATTTTCACTATTTGTACATTCATGCTCATTTCCGACGCGTTTTCCATTTTTTGCTGAGTTATGCCTTGATGTAGGCTATCGGTTTGCTTCAGGATGGACAAAACGCCTTGAAATATGCTGATCGCATCTTCCGATTGTGTTCTGAGCGCTGTAAATACGGGGAACGTGTATAGTTCAATAGACAATTCTACGCTTTATCGGGTGTTTTATATTTACCAAGATCATGGCCGCGATCCAAAAGTTCGTGATATTGTTTTCTGCGCTGTAAAACATTACTGGAGCTGTCGTTGATATTCGACGTGTTTTGCTCCATTATGGCGATGTATGAAAAACACTTCCGTTGCCGATCGATGAAATACGATTGAATGAGAATCAAATAACAGAAACTGTTTGATTGGAAGTAGATTAGACTTGATCGTTTGATAGGATATTGTGGTTGATAAGCCTGTTGCTTGCTGTTGTTTCAGTAAGGAGAATTGAAAATACCGCTCTTTCCCAACTTCAAGCTAGTCAAAACCTGTCAATGCCGAAACCCTGTCAAGCAGTGTGTACACTGGCACAGATATTATTAAGACATGATTACATCTCCCAGAAACAATATGAACATTTTACTAATTTCATACGAACAAATTTTCGACTAAAAAGTAGAGTACAAAGGTAGAATAGATTCTCCATACAGAATTCATGCATTCATCCGTTGCCAACGTAAACGTTTGTAGCAATCGGCACGAATCAAAATGTGATAATGGAATTTTAAGCAAATTTTATGCAACTTAAGTTATCAATTTTATCGTTCCGATGTATGCTTGCTCTGCAAGCTAAACTATTATGCTTTCCCGCTCTGCTTAACTAACGATTGAATCTGCCAAAATGAGAAAGCAAAATGCTTTTGCTTGCAGGCTGTGGGTAGAATTTTCAAAACACCCCAAATGTTAACATGTTGGAACGTTTGTGAGGCTTCGTGAAGTCCACATGAGCTGTCAAACAGACAGCATGCGTAGATTGATCAAAGGGAAAAGCAGGTGGTTACGATAACGGCCTCATCTGCATCATCGCTGAAATTAATTTAAAGCTTGTAAACAACTGAACAGATAGTGAATAGTATTAGTTTCTTATTGTGTTATAATCAGTGGCCCGTGTAGAAATCTCAGTTGCATGTGAAAGTGAAAAATTGTGCATAGACAATTCTGTGGGGCTATAAGGATTCTGGGAGTGTGCCGAGGTATCACGAGAAACTTCCGCGAATCATAAGGAACTTTCCATTGAGTGGAAACGCGTGGGCTAGAAATTCACAATCTTATTAAAATCGTAGTATGCGTGATATTTCCTGCGATGGCATGTTGTGCCAATTTTATCCGCAGAATCGTTCATCTCGTTCTGCAAATTAGTGTATGTGTGTGTATGCTAATATGTAAGTAAGCTGCTTTTCAGTCCTTTGTCAGAGACGGCGTTTCCAGGAATTATCTCCATCGGTGGTTCGATAGCATTGGTGTGCGTTATGCATTTATTATAAGCGTGCAATTTTAGTGCTTGTTTCCACAACCGAGATTTTTTTGGTATCGAACTAAAGCTTCGATTCGTTTCCCGGAAATAATGGAACACAGTTCAGTTGAGGTTTTACAAGTTATTACACTGATAATTTGGCAAAGTTTAGCCACTGTACGTACATCTAGTAGTTTGTGCGAATTTTGCCAATATAGCAGAAGGCTGCCTATTCGGTGAACGTGTGCAATCGGTGCTTCCAGTACGGTGCAAAAGACTTGTTTGTAAATGTGATGCAAGTGAAAAACGGTGTTTATATATGCGTTAGATTTTTGTTCGAATTTCGGGTAAATCAGCATCGAATAGCTTGGTAGCATACATAACCTTTACGTAAGTATTAATAATTATACTAAGGAGTGGTCGGAGCTGAGGCGAGAGCGGTTTAACAGATAGAAAAGCATTGAGCCGACGCAAGTAAGACAAATTCTTCTTGGAGTCGAAACAGCAAAGAGAAACACGATTTAAATATTGGTTGACGAAACATAACAACATCTCCGTAAAGACGTCGACGATCGCGATCGTGAAATTCCGGTCCGTTTATTTTCGGCCCCACTTGCATCCTGCGATTGCGATTAACGTAACGCAATTACGTTAACCCATTAACGTGACAGAGTTGTTTTTTTTTTGTACGAACCGATGTTTGTGGCTGATTCGCCCATAAGTTATTTCGTAATGTAACCGGGCATCGTAATGGGCCGTTCCCCCGAACGCAGGACTGACTACCCAGTTGCGGGTACATTCAAGTCACGGAAGCCAAAAATGGCAGGCCAGGAC